>SJYC01075879.1:0-56480 GCA_006408675.1 Madoqua kirkii | reverse complement strand
TAAGAAGTCTATTGATTTTTTTTATAAGATCTAGTTACATTGAGAAACTTTTTAGTTCCAGGAGTTTCTAATGCTTGTTTTAAGTTTATTCAAAGGAAAACCATATTGTCTCCCACTGACAGCTTCACTGTACCTTTCTTTTTACTTCATTTGTTATCTTGTCCAAATGATACAGCTAAGACCTCTTGAATAAAACCTGCAGCACGTGGTCGTCACCACTGTATTGTTCCTGAGTTTGGTGCAAGTGTTTCTAAAATTTCACCATTAAATACACATTTGCTATAAATTTTTGGTAGTTTTCTTTTAAAAAGTTAGGAGTTCTAATTGATATTGCTATGAGCTTTTGTAATTGGATTTTAAAATTTATCAAATGTGCTTTCTTTGTATCATTGCTTTATCAGTAAGTCTTATGTGCATAAAGTATATGATTATTTGTAGCTCATAAGATGATAGCTAACAGTATAGAATATTCAAACATCATTCATTATTGGTTTTAATATGCAATGCATCATTTTTATAGTCACTAGCTTTCTACTTATGTTAATACTATG
Organism: Madoqua kirkii; assembly: GCA_006408675.1. Classification (NCBI taxonomy): domain Eukaryota; kingdom Metazoa; phylum Chordata; class Mammalia; order Artiodactyla; family Bovidae; genus Madoqua; species Madoqua kirkii. The sequence goes on along the minus strand of SJYC01075879.1, from coordinate 55,929 downwards.
TTATAACAGTTTATTTATAATTCATTAAAAAGTACTTGAGGTCACATACAGAATATAACATAAATAAAAGTAATTAGATAAGTATATCAAAGCTATGGTTTTTCCAGTGGACCATAAAGAAAGTTGAGCACCAAAGAATTGATGCTTTTGAACTATGATGTTGGAGAAGACTCTTGATAGTCCTTTGGACAGCAAGGAGATCCAACCAGTCAATCCTAAAGGAAATCAGTCCTAAGTATTCATTGGAAGGACTGATGCTGAAGCTTAAACTCCCAATACTTTGGTCACCTGATTCGAAGAACTGACTCATTTGAAAATACCCTGATGTTGGGTAAGACTGAAGGCAGGAGGAGAAGGGAACAACAGAGGATGAGATGGTTGGATAACATCACTGACTCAATGGACATGAGTTTGAGTAAACTCCAGGAGTTGGTGATGGACAGAGAAGCCTGGTCACAAAGAATCGGACACAACTGAGTGACTGAACTGAACTGATCGTGGTGACAAAAATGTAAAAGACAGAAAAATTAAATGAAGCTATGTATCAAAGTAATAAGCAGAATTACTTATTATTAACCATAAAGTCCTGTTCAGAAATTAGAATTCAGCTGCAAATTTGCCTCTTGAGTTTTCCTAATAACCAAAGAAAATAGAGGATGTTATCAACACCATGGTTTAAAGTTTCAGCACAATAAAAACCAAACTGGTTTTTCAAAAGAAATATAATCTTTCTGATCTAAAGATCCCCCAGAAAGAAATTTATCCCATGGAGTCTCCTAAAGGAGAAGGTGTGATTGAGTCGACTTAACATCGACTTGTATTCTCCAAATTGAAGAAATAAAGGGATGGCAGAAGGGGATTATGAAGAATCAGAATAGTATAAAAAATTTCCTAAAAATGACATTTTTGCCACAAATAGTCCATGAAAAATATTACGCTGGGTTGAGTGATGGTGACAACTCCTGTTGGGTGGTTTCACCTCCTCAGATAGCTTTTGGTAGGTGTTCTGTCTTTTGTTTTTGGATGGAAATCAGGTTTGGCTTTAACTCCTTAGTATTTTAAACTAAAGCAGGAAGTTCTTTATATTTTTATCTCCTTCTTTTACACTCTACTTGCTTAAACTAAGATTGTAGGTTAAAAGGAATAAATTAAATTAGAATCAGCAGTTTCAAATTACAACTACAAGATGTGTTGCTGGTATAAGCATATTTGGTTTTATTTTTGCGTACTCAGCACGAGAGAAGTGAATCCGAATTCACTTTGGATTCGTATTTCCAAAATAGGCTGTATCCCTGGGCCCAGTCCTTAAAAACAGACAAGTGCAGAGGACAGTGAAATTCTGAAAAGTAAAATCTGTTTATTCTACCTCACCTCAGAAAGAGGTGGAGAAGAGAAAAGTCCTTTTCCAGATTAGTCCTTCTGAGTTAGTTTCGAGTGAAGAAGCTGTCATTTGCCCTGGACCAACAGGTACTTGTGTCTCACTTTCTGTGAAAGGGTAAAGAGCTGGGCAACATCAACTATATCAAATTCTTAAACAGAACAGGCATGAAGAAAATAAATAATCCTAAAAGAAGAGCTTGCTTATGTGCACAGAAAAGATATGCTCTAAGAAAATAGTATTTCCTAAAAAACTTACGGTTGGTGGGAGGGAAGGGGTAGTTAGGGACTTTGGGAAGGTCACATACACACTGCTGTATTTAAAATGGATAACCAACGAGGACCTATTGTATAGCACATGGAACTCTGTGCACTGTTACGTGCTAGCCTGGATGGGATGGAGTTTGGGAGAGAATGTATAAATGTATATGCATGGCTGAGTTCCTTGGGCTAAACCTCAATACACAATAAAAAGTTTAAAGTTTGGGGAAAAAAAGAAAATAGTACATCTTAAACTGGTCTGATGGTAAGAATAGTCTGCTTTGCATGTTAAAACTACATTATGCAGGCCCATTCTGTATGTGCTGAGCCAAAATGTAGAGAAGAGAGGCCCTAGGATCTGCATTTTAACTAAGGGGCTTCAGGCTGTTCATATAAGCAGGTAGAAAACATGCCCTGAAGTGTGGACAGTAGTTATCCTAGCAGTGGATTGATAACAGGTGATTTTTTTTCTTTCTTGAAAAATTTATAAGTTACCATTTATTTATTTTCATAATTACACCGAAAATGCTAATTCAAATAGAAAAGTTGGAAATAAGCTTCAGCTACATATTCACTTCCTTTCGATGCTTATCATTTAGGATGCTTGTCTGTTTTCTATCTCCTCATGAACGTATGTCACCTTCTAAATCAGTCCACTGACATTCAATGTTTTATCAACAACACGTGAATTTAAGTCCCAATTAAATAATTTATTCTTGCTTACCAGACCTTGCCAAGTAAGAAGCACTTTGAGTAATTAGAAAGAAATATTTTTGCACAAAGTAAGTACCTTTGGTTTACTTCTTACCCAACTTCATAGGCATAACAAAGACTGGCAAGTTGAAAAGTACAGTGACAGCCGTGTGAGTCTTTTGCCTAACAAAGCTGGAAGAATATTTGAAATAAATCTATTTCATTAATCTCGACTGATTTATGCTGATATATTATCATCAGAGTATATTTAGCAATCTTCTTAGACATTGCAACCCCTGCTTTTTATGCATAAAAGCAGAGCAACATAAAGGAAATGGCAGAAATTGGTGTTTAAAATCAGTATTATTACTGTATAATTCACAAGCAAGGCCTTCCCAACAATGACTTTATTAAGCCAAATGAGATGTGCAATCTCAGGTGCTTAGGGGACAGAAAGCTGCCTTAATTACGCCAGTCTGTCCTTTGTGATTTTGATTGCTTTATTCTTTATTTCTCTGACAGCTTTATTAACCTCCCATAAGAGATATGAATAAAATTTCAGTTTCTGGGGTGGGATAAGGGTTCTTGTCCTTCTCTACTTTGAACCCCAAGTACCATTCTCCACTGACAGTAGCAGAATCCTCTGCCTCTTTTTGTGATGTCCATAGATCCTCAATGATTATAGTCTCTTTGGCTTTGCTAGAACTAGGTTGAAAAGAAAGAGAGAGATCCAGGTTACGTGCCAGTGAATTTACTCTCCTAGAGATAGAGGAATTTACAACATAATCTAGTATATGACTGGGCTTTTTTCACAGCCAGTGAGTCTGGTTTAGTCATTTTGCGCTGCCAAATACACATCATAGACTATAAACATAGGTTTAGGTTCTTACCTGTAAGGTTTCCAATAAGGTACATAGATAATTTTTAGTTAAAAATTGTGTGGCCTCAGATACTCATTTATTCAGCAAATATTTATTGAACAATGAGTATGTCATTCAATATGCAATATTAATTTTCTTTTCATTTTTAACATGGAAGACAGCTCTACCCTAATTTTTTTTAAATGTCAGGAACACGGTTACTTATCCAAGTGTAAATTCTACACAGCAGTAAAGCTGATGATCTCATATTAAATAGATTTAAGCAATCTTTTCTTAAGTAAGCAGTCTTTTCTTGATATATTCCTGTTTGACAAATATAGCACATATGCTAATTTGCTTTAGCTACCTGATAAACCAAGAAAACTGGTTTGATCAATTTTTAAAATATTCCACTAGTTCTTTGTGAACTGCCATGCCATAGGGAAATAACAAGAACTGTCTTATTAAAGTAACACCAAGGTGATATATTAACATGTTTAAGCAAATAAAAATGCCCTTTCCTTGGTTCAACTATTTAAGTATTTATAGTTAGTAATAAAACAGAGGGCATTATAAACCAACTCCAAGATCTGCCAATTATCAAGAGAGACCAGGTAAATATCTTAGAAGGTCTATGTAAAGAACCAAATAAGAACTAAAATTGGATATGCTATAGTATAACTTTTTCTCAATGGCAGTACAGCAATATCTAATAAAGAAGTTAAAGTTGCATGCACTTTTCAACAATTCTGCATCTAGGACTTTATTCTGAGGAGGATACACAAAACTTATTCTATAAGAATTTTCATAGTTGTGAAAAATTAGAAACAACTAAAACATTCAAAGGAGATCAGCCTTGGGATTTCTTTGGAGGGAATGATGCTGAAGCTGAAACTCCAGTACTTTGGCCACCTCATTCGAAGAGTTGACTCACTGGAAAAGACTGATGCTGAGAGGGATTGGGGGCAGGAGGAGAAGGGGATGACAGAGGATGAGATGGCTGGATGGCATCACTGACTCTATGGATGTGAATCTGGGTGAACTTCAGGAGTTGTTGATGGACAGAGAGGCCTGGCATGCTGCGATTCATGGGGTCGCAAAGAGCCGGACACGACTGAGTGACTGAACTAAACTGACCTGAACTGAAAACATTCAACAGTTTGTGAATAAATAGTTTGTTTTGTATATGTATTCACTTATATTATAGTTTAGATTCCTCATATAAATGATATTATTTAGTATTTGTCTTTCTCTGTGTGACTTATTTCACTATGACTAATAATCTCTGGGTCTGTCCTTGTTGTTGCAAATAATAGAAATACGTCTTCTTTTTATACCTGAGTAGCATTCCACTGTGCGTGCGTGTGTGTGTGCCTGAGCTCACAAGTATGTGTGTATCACATCTTCTTAAGACAATCACAGGATTGTGTCCACATCTTGGCTCTTATGTATAGTACTGCTGTGAACATTGGGATGCATGTATCTTTTCAAATTAGAGTTTTTGTTTTTTCTAGTATTTACCCAGGAGTGGAACTGCTGGATAACATGGTAATTGTATTTTATTTTAGTTTTTTGAGGAAACTCCATACTGGCTTCACTAGTGGCTGCACCAGTTTACATTCCAGTCAGCAGTGTACAGGAATTTCCTTTTCTCCACATTCTTGACAGCGTTTGTTATTTGTTGACTTTTTAATATTAGCCACTCGTATAGCTGTGAGGCAGTATATCATTGTGTTTTTTTAAATATTTTTATTTATTTATTTGGCTGTGCCAGCTCTTCGTGTGGCACGTGGGATCGTCAGTCTTTGCTGTGGCATGCAGGACCTTTAGTCTTGGCATGCAGCCTCTTAGCTGTGGCGCGTGGGATCTAGTTCCCTGACCAGGGATGGAACCTGAGCCCCCTCCATTGGGAATGTGGAGCCTTAGCCACTTAACCACCAGGGAGACCTTCTCATTATGGTTTTGACTTGCATTTGTCTAATAATTAATGGTGTTGAGCATCTTTTCATGTGCCTGTTAGTCATCTGTATGTCTTCTTTTTTGCAAAAATGTCTGCCCATTTTTAAATCAGCATTTTTAAAAAATGAGTTATGTGAACTGTTTACATATTTTAGTTATTAGCCTCTGTTTGGCCTCATCATTTGCAAATCTCTCTTCCCATTTTCTTTTCATTGTCTTTTCCTTTCATTGATGGTGTCCTTCGCTGTTCAGAAATGTTTAAGTTTGATTAGGTCCTATTTGTTTATTTTTGCTTTTATTTCTTTTTCCTTGGGAGACTTAGCTAAGAAAATATTGCTATAATTTATGTCTTAGAATGTTTTGCTTGTATTTTCTTCTAGGAGTTTTATGATGTCATATCTTATATTTAGGTCTTTAAATTAGTCTATAAACCATTTTAAGTTTTTATTTCTGTATATGGTGTGAAGGAATGTTCTAATTTCATTGTTTTGCATGTAGCTGTCCACCTTCTCCAGCACCACTTATTGAAGACACTCTCTTTTCCATTGTATATTTCTGCCTCCTTTATCATAGATTAATTGACCATAAGTGAGTGGGTTTATTTCTAGGCTGTCTATTCTGTTCCATTGATATGTGTGTCTGTTTCTGAGCCAATACCTTGTTTGTTTGTTTGTTTTTGACTAGTGTAGTTTTGTAGTATAGTTTGAAGTCTAGAAGGGTTATACCTCCAGTCTTGTTCTTTTTTCCCAGGATTGCTGTGGTGACTCTGGGTCATTTATGCTTCCATATAAATTTCAGAATTATTTGTTCTGTGAAAAATGTCATGGGTATTTTGATAGAGAGTGCATTCAATCTGTAGGTTACTTTAAGTAGTATGACCATTTTAACGATATTAATTCTTTCTCCAGATAATGAAAAGGATATATGAAAGTGAAGTCACTCAGTCGTGTTTGACTTTTTGTGACACTATGGATTGTAGCCTACTAGGCTCCTCCGTCCATTCATGAGATTTTCCAGGCAAAAGTACTGGAGTGGGTTGCCATTTCCTTCTCCAGGGAGGATCTTCCTGACCCAAGGATTGAATCTGGGTCTCCTGCATCATAGGCAGACGCTTTTACCAACTGAGCCACCAGGGAAGTCCAGAAGGATATATACATCCATTGTATATCAAAGAAGGTCCTGAGGACCGGGACAGTATAGTGTATAAAGAGTCAAAAGGAGAGTGAGCTAAATGACTCAGATCTAAGATCCAGTTCCTGGAGTTCTGGTAAAATAATGTCATTGGTATCCCGTTGGAGGATTAAGATGTCACTTGGTGCACACTGTGGAAGCTAAATGATTAGGGTTGCTTATTTTTGTTATGATGTTTGACATTAAATAAAAGAGGTGAGCCTCTGAAGCTTACAAGGTAGAGAGGACTTTATTTTTTTTAAGGAATAATGGAGGCTGAGCATATTTGAAGACAGAAGAGATAACAATGGTTAACATGTCTTATTATGGGTTTATTATGTGTCAGGCCTTATGCTGAGGAGTTTATACTTATGAAGCTATTTCTTACACCACCTTCAGGATGAAGCCACTGATACTTGCAGAGTGTATTTGCCCAGTGTCACAGAGCTAGCAAATGGCAGGACCGGGATTTAAATTTTGGCTTGGAATCTAACCATGTCTGGTTTGCACCATGCCACTTGTCACGGTCGTGGCTGATCCAGCGGATACAGCCGGGGCAGGCGTGGTTTGTGTTTGGTGCGTATGATGATGCAACTGCCCTCTCGTGGGCTAGTTCTTTGCAGGTTCTCTGAACTGGCCCCCTTTTGTCATCTGGTAATTCAGACTTCCAGGGGATCAAGAGATGTCTTCCTGCTCTGGGTACCCTGGAGCTATTTGGTGCTAGCACGTTCAGAATTAAACTGTATCTCTCTTTCTCCATCATGTCCTGTTATGCCCATAAGTAGAAGTTCTTGGAGCACTGTGGGGGAAGGGGAGCTCAGGAAAGAGGCGCCTCGTGGCTACACTACATTCCTCAGTCAATTCCCACAAAACGGGTAGCCATTCACGCACCGTCCACCCATTCCTTCTTTCATCAGACATCTGTTGCTTGTTTCTTCCCCATTAGGCCCATTCTAAGTGCTAAGGATATCAAGATTAAAAGACAGACATCCCTAGGGACAGGAATGATAACCAAAGAGCAGCCAGGCCTGAGGCAGGATTTCATATTCTTGAAGAAAGGAAACATTTGAGATATGTGTTTGCTGAATAAGAGCAATGAAGATAAAGGACTGAAAAGAAGAGACGGTATTGCCAAAGCAAACTCAGGAAAAACAGGAAAAGGACGTGATCTCCTAATATCCAGGAGAATTGGGGAAAGGGGAGCTCAGGAAAGAGGCGCCTCGTGGCTACACTACATTCCTCAGTCAATTCCCACAAAACGGGTAGCCATTCACGCACCGTCCACCCATTCCTTCTTTCATCAGACATCTGTTGCTTGTTTCTTCCCCATTAGGCCCATTCTAAGTGCTAAGGATATCGAGATTAAAAGACAGACATCCCTAGGGACAGGAATGATAACCAAAGAGCAGCCAGGCCTGAGGCAGGATTTCATATTCTTGAAGAAAGGAAACATTTGAGATATGTGTTTGCTGAATAAGAGCAATGAAGATAAAGGACTGAAAAGAAGAGACGGTATTGCCAAAGCAAACTCAGGAAAAACAGGAAAAGGACGTGATCTCCTAATATCCAGGAGAAAGATGGTGTCCTCCTAAGAGAGGCGGCATGCACAGGACCTCTTGTGAGTGGCTGCATTTGTCTGAGGAAGGAGACCACAGCACTTGCAGAGTCCGGGAGTGAAGGGACTCTCACCTTCAAAGGGAGCACCTTCAAAGTTTGGAGCCACTCCCCAGTGGAGGAGGGGCCAGGAAGGAGACAGTTTTGCATCACGGTATGCATCACGGTATGGGAACCGTGGGATTTTATGAGACCAGTTAACATAGGTATGTGGTTTCTTATTACCATCACTTCAGTGTTCACACACCATTAAGCCATGGGAAAAGCTGCCCTTTTATCTGATTCTCCTAGCCTTCTAGAAGCTATGTTGCTGGAGAAGACTTTTCAGAACCCCTTGGACTGCAAGGTGATCCAACCAGTCAATCCTAAAGGAAATCAGTCCTGAATATTCATTGGAAGAACTGATGCTGAAGCTCCAATACTTTAGCCACCAGGTGGGAAGAGCTGACTCACTGGAAAAGCTGGGAAAGATTGAGGGCAGGAGGAGAAGAGACGACGGAGGATGAGGTGGTTGGATGGCATCATTGACTCAATGGACATGAGTCCAAGCAAACTCTGGGAGATTGTGAAGAACAGGGAAGCCTGGAGTGCTGCAGTCCATGGGGCTGCAGAGAGTCAGACACGGCTGAGCGACTGAACAACAACCTAGTCCTCTAACTAGAAGGACATTTGTCCATGTGAGCTAAAAGCCTCGAGTCTCAGCTTTCACGTCCTAACTGAAATTATTGCTGCCTGACTTCTTGAGGAGACAGAAGACAGTTGACTTCTACTTATGACCTCTAGTCATAAGGACAAGCTGGGTCACCATTTGTACAACCTCAGGTTGAGGCATCTCCCCAGAAAGAGTCAGAGTGCCCGGTCTGCACAGAACACCCCTCTCTATACTGCACAGTGATTTTCGTTTTAAGCTAACAGGTTTTCCCTAGTTCATCGTTATTACTCTATGAGGATTCTTGCTGGCAAGTAACAGAAATTAGGTCTAATTTAAGCAGACAAAGAAACAAAGAGTCTATTAGTAAAGAATATTAGGGGGCTCACAGATTCATTGGAAGACTCGGACAAACAAAACCTGGAGACGAGGCAGCCAGAGGCAGTGCTCCAAATTCCATTTCACAGCTGGTCTGGGACAAAGCAAGGTTGCTCCCCAGGGTCCAGAACTGCTTCTGGTCACTTCTGACCAGCAGTGCTCCCTGAAAGCTCCTGCTGAGACCTGCCACTGCTATCACCAGCTCCCACTCTCCCAGCCGCCCCAGGAGGAGTTCTGCTTGGCCTGACTTCTTTGCATCTCCAGCTTCTGATTAGAGTCTTAAGTGGTCTGCTTAATAGCTGCTCACTTGCCAGGAGCTGAACTCATGGGAGACAAGGAATAGGTGTGTCTATTTTTATTTGCTGTAGGGGACGTGGGCTCTGTTAGGAGTGGAAATGCTGAGTGGCCATACAGAATGACGAGGGTCCATTACAGTGCTTTAGACCCATGAATGAGTGTTCCAGTCCTTTTGTATTGGACAGAGTCCTAGATCCCTGGATGCTGAGTTTGTAGATCCTCTGCAGCAGACCCTTTTGTTCACTTGCCAGTAGCTGAACTCATGGGAGACAAGGAATAGGTGTGTCTATTTTTATTTGCTGTAGGGGACGTGGGCTCTGGTAGGAGTGGAAATGCTGAGTGGCCATACAGAATGACGAGGGTCCATTACAGTGCTTTAGACCCATGAATGAGTGTTCCAGTCCTTTTGTATTGGACAGAGTCCTAGATCGCTGGATGCTGAGTTTGTAGATCCTCTGCAGCAGACCCTTTCAAATTCCTCTTTGAATCTTCGTCACTTTGAAGAGCACTCTCAGGAAATGTTTGTAGAACAAATTAATGTTTGTTGAGTATATTCTCTCAACAGACATGTATTGGGCATGTACTCCTGCTGAGTACTCTTGTCAGGTATGGCTGGAAAGATCAGAAATGCTTTTACACGATAGTAAAGAAAGACTCCATCTGGAACAATGCTTGGGCTGCCATGCAGGAATTGAAGTATGAGGGTTTAAGTCTAAGGTAAAGAAATACTGCTTGGGTACCAAGCAGAGTGGGTCCGAACTACCTTCCCAATTGAGGTGGGCAGATGGTGAATGAGGAGTAGAGAAGACTGAAAATCCTAGCAAAGTGCATTGCAAAGATAGGAGGTGGGAGGTGGGCAGAGGGGGTAGCCGCCTGCTGGGAACAATGGGAAAGCGGTACCTCCACACCCCCATCTTACCCCCTAGCTCTCATCTCACTGGACTTTCCTAGGTAAGTTTGGCTTATTTGTTTATAGCACTTGCTGTTTTTCTCTGAGTGACTATGCTGTGCTCCAGCTGTAACAAAGGTGTTATATTTGTAAAGCTCTTAAAACAGTGTCTGGCACAGTAAGTATTAATACTATATAACTTTATTAAATAATGAAAATAAAGCAATATTGTTTCTCATACTTCCACAAAATATATTAGGGACTCCACTGGCACTCACATTAAGACAAATGCCAAGTGTATTTGTTCACCTCGGACCTTTTTACATGCAGCATCCACTTTACATTTATGAGGTGCTGTCTATGTTCCAGGCACTGTGTGGCACAGCAGCCAAGCTGTAACAAAGGTGTTATATTTGTAAAGCTCTTAAAACAGTGTCTGGCACAGTAAGTATTAATACTATATAACTTTATTAAATAATGAAAATAAAGCAATATTGTTTCTCATACTTCCACAAAATATATTAGGGACTCCACTGGCACTCACATTAAGTCAAATGCCAAGTGTATTTGTTCACCTCGGACCTTTTTACATGCAGCATCCACTTTACATTTATGAGGTGCTGTCTATGTTCCAGGCACTGTGTGGCACAGCAGCCAAGCTCCCTCTCTGCCCATCCACAGTGGGCAAAGCATGACCCCTGCTCCATGGGCACAGTGGCCTGACTGCCCAACCCACTAGATATAGAACATTGGCCCAGTAATTCCTCTCTATCCTGTTAACTGCTGCAGCTAAAAGCTGATTTTAATGCAGCATTTTAAGTTGTCTTCGGTGGGAGAATTGGTCCAATTCACCTCCTGTGATTACTAAAGATGGAAATTCTAGTTTATATTTTATGTGGTTTTGTTTTTATTTTTCAGAAATATTTTCTTCCTTTACTTCCTCTGTTTTTAACATCTTAGTTGAGATATGTTTCACCATGTGGTTTGTATAAATGGCTCTGTAACATGGTCAGATATATTATCAGTTCGTTTTGTGGAGTTAGGTGTTTGTTTTATAGCATCACAACATTTCAATCTTAAAAAGAGAAAAATTTCTTACATTTTACCAAAATTGTGTGTTGTTTAATTAAAATTGGTCAAGGCATACAAAGATGAAATATATACATCCCAAACCAAACTATTTCAGTGTCTGATGTAGAAACAAAATTATAATAATCTAGAATGTCAGATCTGGACTGTAACTCTGGTATATTCCATGGGTGAGTGGAACTCCAAAAACTCCACTTATGTACACATCTCTCCTAAGCCAAAAAAAGTCTTTGAAATTGTGCCAAAGCTGGAGACTTTTATGTACCTCAAGTGGCCAGAAACCTACGGGACAACCGAGGGTCCTCCAGAGTCCCAAGAGAATCCAGTTTTTCTCCACAGCATTGCCTCTGAGGAAGCTCAACCCACACGTCTCCGTTGCTTCTGTGCTGTTTTGAAGTAAATGTGTCTCTTCATTCAGTTCAAATTGGTTTGATTTTTTTTTTTTAATTAAAAAACACATAGCCTTTTTTCCCCCCTTGGTAAAACTGAAGGCCTAACACATTTCCGATTTCTTTTGGCAGAGAAAAAGACAAGCATATGAATCTAACCTCATCTGTGATGGTCTGCAGCTAGAAGCAACCAGATCCGTAAGTGTCAGACCCTTTCCAGATGTCAGCTGACTGTTGCTCCTGGGAATTAGCCTGTCACTCGGAGTGCTGGAAAGGCATTTGAAACATGTAACCCCAGCCCTGCCTTAGCTGCAGGCTGGGACAGGAGTCAGTCAGAATCTGCATTATAGAATATATGTTTGTTACTGATAAAAACTGTGGATCTTTCTTAATAGCCAAAGAACCTAATAATAAAGCTATGTATGAATGTATTTATTCAAGAACCTTTTTGAAGATTTTTATATAATACAAATGATAGTTTACCCCCCCAAAATTAGAAAATATAAGAATAGTGGAATTGAAAATCATCTGTACTTTATCCATAAATAATCTTGTCCTTCTAAATATTTTCTTTTGCTCAAATATATACATTTTTCCCTTAAAAGGAATAATGAATGTGTATAAGAGACAGCAATAACACTACAATATAGTGTTTTTATGTTACTAATTTGGACGAATAATTAACACATTTGCTTTTCTTCATCTAAAATATTGGTGATTTTATGAAGAACTAAAACATAAGAATAATCTGTTTTAAATTTGTGAAAATATCAACAGTTGATTTGCTTTCCTGGTTTGTATGCTTATTCTTTCAATATAGCTTGTGGATGACAAGCTCGTATTTGTAAAAGTACATGCCCCATGGGAGGTGCTATGTACCTATGCAGAGATAATGCACATCAAATTGCCTCTGAAACCCAATGATCTGAAAACCCGGTCCTCAGCCTTTGATAATTTCAATTGGTTTACCAAACTCCTCCAAGTGGATGAAAGCATCATCAAGCCAGAGCAAGAGTTTTTCACTGCCCCATTTGAGAAGAACCGCATGAATGACTTTTACATTCAAGATAGAGACACATTCTTCAATCCAGCCACCAGAAGCCGCATTGTAAGTCTAAACCCAATTTAGCTGCTGTCTTGGGGTGATTTAGAACCTACTGTTGAATAATTAGTGGTCTAATTTGGTTGGTTTGGTTTGGGTTTTAAAAGTTGCCCCCCAAAAAACAAAGAAAAGTAATACACCTACAGATTCCTGTTAGGATAGTGAGCAGTGATTGGCTAGTTACACTGTATAAACTACACACTCTGTTTTGGAATCTTTTTTAGGTTTACTTCATTCTTTCTCGGATAATGTACCAAGTAAGGGACAATGAATGTGTATAAGAGACAGCAATAACACTACAATATAGTGTTTTTATGTTACTAATTTGGACGAATAATTAACACATTTGCTTTTCTTCATCTAAAATATTGGTGATTTTATGAAGAACTAAAACATAAGAATAATCTGTTTTAAATTTGTGAAAATATCAACAGTTGATTTGCTTTCCTGGTTTGTATGCTTATTCTTTCAATATAGCTTGTGGATGACAAGCTCGTATTTGTAAAAGTACATGCCCCATGGGAGGTGCTATGTACCTATGCAGAGATAATGCACATCAAATTGCCTCTGAAACCCAATGATCTGAAAACCCGGTCCTCAGCCTTTGATAATTTCAATTGGTTTACCAAACTCCTCCAAGTGGATGAAAGCATCATCAAGCCAGAGCAAGAGTTTTTCACTGCCCCATTTGAGAAGAACCGCATGAATGACTTTTACATTCAAGATAGAGACACATTCTTCAATCCAGCCACCAGAAGCCGCATTGTAAGTCTAAACCCAATTTAGCTGCTGTCTTGGGGTGATTTAGAACCTACTGTTGAATAATTAGTGGTCTAATTTGGTTGGTTTGGTTTGGGTTTTAAAAGTTGCCCCCCAAAAAACAAAGAAAAGTAATACACCTACAGATTCCTGTTAGGATAGTGAGCAGTGATTGGCTAGTTACACTGTATAAACTACACACTCTGTTTTGGAATCTTTTTTAGGTTTACTTCATTCTTTCTCGGATAATGTACCAAGTAAGGGACAATGAATGTGTATAAGAGACAGCAATAACACTACAATATAGTGTTTTTATGTTACTAATTTGGACGAATAATTAACACATTTGCTTTTCTTCATCTAAAATATTGGTGATTTTATGAAGAACTAAAACATAAGAATAATCTGTTTTAAATTTGTGAAAATATCAACAGTTGATTTGCTTTCCTGGTTTGTATGCTTATTCTTTCAATATAGCTTGTGGATGACAAGCTCGTATTTGTAAAAGTACATGCCCCATGGGAGGTGCTATGTACCTATGCAGAGATAATGCACATCAAATTGCCTCTGAAACCCAATGATCTGAAAACCCGGTCCTCAGCCTTTGATAATTTCAATTGGTTTACCAAACTCCTCCAAGTGGATGAAAGCATCATCAAGCCAGAGCAAGAGTTTTTCACTGCCCCATTTGAGAAGAACCGCATGAATGACTTTTACATTCAAGATAGAGACACATTCTTCAATCCAGCCACCAGAAGCCGCATTGTAAGTCTAAACCCAATTTAGCTGCTGTCTTGGGGTGATTTAGAACCTACTGTTGAATAATTAGTGGTCTAATTTGGTTGGTTTGGTTTGGGTTTTAAAAGTTGCCCCCCAAAAAACAAAGAAAAGTAATACACCTACAGATTCCTGTTAGGATAGTGAGCAGTGATTGGCTAGTTACACTGTATAAACTACACACTCTGTTTTGGAATCTTTTTTAGGTTTACTTCATTCTTTCTCGGATAATGTACCAAGTAAGGGACAATGAATGTGTATAAGAGACAGCAATAACACTACAATATAGTGTTTTTATGTTACTAATTTGGACGAATAATTAACACATTTGCTTTTCTTCATCTAAAATATTGGTGATTTTATGAAGAACTAAAACATAAGAATAATCTGTTTTAAATTTGTGAAAATATCAACAGTTGATTTGCTTTCCTGGTTTGTATGCTTATTCTTTCAATATAGCTTGTGGATGACAAGCTCGTATTTGTAAAAGTACATGCCCCATGGGAGGTGCTATGTACCTATGCAGAGATAATGCACATCAAATTGCCTCTGAAACCCAATGATCTGAAAACCCGGTCCTCAGCCTTTGATAATTTCAATTGGTTTACCAAACTCCTCCAAGTGGATGAAAGCATCATCAAGCCAGAGCAAGAGTTTTTCACTGCCCCATTTGAGAAGAACCGCATGAATGACTTTTACATTCAAGATAGAGACACATTCTTCAATCCAGCCACCAGAAGCCGCATTGTAAGTCTAAACCCAATTTAGCTGCTGTCTTGGGGTGATTTAGAACCTACTGTTGAATAATTAGTGGTCTAATTTGGTTGGTTTGGTTTGGGTTTTAAAAGTTGCCCCCCAAAAAACAAAGAAAAGTAATACACCTACAGATTCCTGTTAGGATAGTGAGCAGTGATTGGCTAGTTACACTGTATAAACTACACACTCTGTTTTGGAATCTTTTTTAGGTTTACTTCATTCTTTCTCGGATAATGTACCAAGTAAGGGACAATGAATGTGTATAAGAGACAGCAATAACACTACAATATAGTGTTTTTATGTTACTAATTTGGACGAATAATTAACACATTTGCTTTTCTTCATCTAAAATATTGGTGATTTTATGAAGAACTAAAACATAAGAATAATCTGTTTTAAATTTGTGAAAATATCAACAGTTGATTTGCTTTCCTGGTTTGTATGCTTATTCTTTCAATATAGCTTGTGGATGACAAGCTCGTATTTGTAAAAGTACATGCCCCATGGGAGGTGCTATGTACCTATGCAGAGATAATGCACATCAAATTGCCTCTGAAACCCAATGATCTGAAAACCCGGTCCTCAGCCTTTGATAATTTCAATTGGTTTACCAAACTCCTCCAAGTGGATGAAAGCATCATCAAGCCAGAGCAAGAGTTTTTCACTGCCCCATTTGAGAAGAACCGCATGAATGACTTTTACATTCAAGATAGAGACACATTCTTCAATCCAGCCACCAGAAGCCGCATTGTAAGTCTAAACCCAATTTAGCTGCTGTCTTGGGGTGATTTAGAACCTACTGTTGAATAATTAGTGGTCTAATTTGGTTGGTTTGGTTTGGGTTTTAAAAGTTGCCCCCCAAAAAACAAAGAAAAGTAATACACCTACAGATTCCTGTTAGGATAGTGAGCAGTGATTGGCTAGTTACACTGTATAAACTACACACTCTGTTTTGGAATCTTTTTTAGGTTTACTTCATTCTTTCTCGGATAATGTACCAAGTAAGGGACAATGAATGTGTATAAGAGACAGCAATAACACTACAATATAGTGTTTTTATGTTACTAATTTGGACGAATAATTAACACATTTGCTTTTCTTCATCTAAAATATTGGTGATTTTATGAAGAACTAAAACATAAGAATAATCTGTTTTAAATTTGTGAAAATATCAACAGTTGATTTGCTTTCCTGGTTTGTATGCTTATTCTTTCAATATAGCTTGTGGATGACAAGCTCGTATTTGTAAAAGTACATGCCCCATGGGAGGTGCTATGTACCTATGCAGAGATAATGCACATCAAATTGCCTCTGAAACCCAATGATCTGAAAACCCGGTCCTCAGCCTTTGATAATTTCAATTGGTTTACCAAACTCCTCCAAGTGGATGAAAGCATCATCAAGCCAGAGCAAGAGTTTTTCACTGCCCCATTTGAGAAGAACCGCATGAATGACTTTTACATTCAAGATAGAGACACATTCTTCAATCCAGCCACCAGAAGCCGCATTGTAAGTCTAAACCCAATTTAGCTGCTGTCTTGGGGTGATTTAGAACCTACTGTTGAATAATTAGTGGTCTAATTTGGTTGGTTTGGTTTGGGTTTTAAAAGTTGCCCCCCAAAAAACAAAGAAAAGTAATACACCTACAGATTCCTGTTAGGATAGTGAGCAGTGATTGGCTAGTTACACTGTATAAACTACACACTCTGTTTTGGAATCTTTTTTAGGTTTACTTCATTCTTTCTCGGATAATGTACCAAGTAAGGGACAATGAATGTGTATAAGAGACA
This sequence comes from Madoqua kirkii, assembly GCA_006408675.1. Lineage (NCBI taxonomy): Eukaryota > Metazoa > Chordata > Mammalia > Artiodactyla > Bovidae > Madoqua > Madoqua kirkii. Next base: position 39,120 of record SJYC01075879.1, on the reverse strand, counting down.
GCAATAACACTACAATATAGTGTTTTTATGTTACTAATTTGGACGAATAATTAACACATTTGCTTTTCTTCATCTAAAATATTGGTGATTTTATGAAGAACTAAAACATAAGAATAATCTGTTTTAAATTTGTGAAAATATCAACAGTTGATTTGCTTTCCTGGTTTGTATGCTTATTCTTTCAATATAGCTTGTGGATGACAAGCTCGTATTTGTAAAAGTACATGCCCCATGGGAGGTGCTATGTACCTATGCAGAGATAATGCACATCAAATTGCCTCTGAAACCCAATGATCTGAAAACCCGGTCCTCAGCCTTTGATAATTTCAATTGGTTTACCAAACTCCTCCAAGTGGATGAAAGCATCATCAAGCCAGAGCAAGAGTTTTTCACTGCCCCATTTGAGAAGAACCGCATGAATGACTTTTACATTCAAGATAGAGACACATTCTTCAATCCAGCCACCAGAAGCCGCATTGTAAGTCTAAACCCAATTTAGCTGCTGTCTTGGGGTGATTTAGAACCTACTGTTGAATAATTAGTGGTCTAATTTGGTTGGTTTGGTTTGGGTTTTAAAAGTTGCCCCCCAAAAAACAAAGAAAAGTAATACACCTACAGATTCCTGTTAGGATAGTGAGCAGTGATTGGCTAGTTACACTGTATAAACTACACACTCTGTTTTGGAATCTTTTTTAGGTTTACTTCATTCTTTCTCGGATAATGTACCAAGTAAGGGACAATGAATGTGTATAAGAGACAGCAATAACACTACAATATAGTGTTTTTATGTTACTAATTTGGACGAATAATTAACACATTTGCTTTTCTTCATCTAAAATATTGGTGATTTTATGAAGAACTAAAACATAAGAATAATCTGTTTTAAATTTGTGAAAATATCAACAGTTGATTTGCTTTCCTGGTTTGTATGCTTATTCTTTCAATATAGCTTGTGGATGACAAGCTCGTATTTGTAAAAGTACATGCCCCATGGGAGGTGCTATGTACCTATGCAGAGATAATGCACATCAAATTGCCTCTGAAACCCAATGATCTGAAAACCCGGTCCTCAGCCTTTGATAATTTCAATTGGTTTACCAAACTCCTCCAAGTGGATGAAAGCATCATCAAGCCAGAGCAAGAGTTTTTCACTGCCCCATTTGAGAAGAACCGCATGAATGACTTTTACATTCAAGATAGAGACACATTCTTCAATCCAGCCACCAGAAGCCGCATTGTAAGTCTAAACCCAATTTAGCTGCTGTCTTGGGGTGATTTAGAACCTACTGTTGAATAATTAGTGGTCTAATTTGGTTGGTTTGGTTTGGGTTTTAAAAGTTGCCCCCCAAAAAACAAAGAAAAGTAATACACCTACAGATTCCTGTTAGGATAGTGAGCAGTGATTGGCTAGTTACACTGTATAAACTACACACTCTGTTTTGGAATCTTTTTTAGGTTTACTTCATTCTTTCTCGGATAATGTACCAAGTAAGGGACAATGAATGTGTATAAGAGACAGCAATAACACTACAATATAGTGTTTTTATGTTACTAATTTGGACGAATAATTAACACATTTGCTTTTCTTCATCTAAAATATTGGTGATTTTATGAAGAACTAAAACATAAGAATAATCTGTTTTAAATTTGTGAAAATATCAACAGTTGATTTGCTTTCCTGGTTTGTATGCTTATTCTTTCAATATAGCTTGTGGATGACAAGCTCGTATTTGTAAAAGTACATGCCCCATGGGAGGTGCTATGTACCTATGCAGAGATAATGCACATCAAATTGCCTCTGAAACCCAATGATCTGAAAACCCGGTCCTCAGCCTTTGATAATTTCAATTGGTTTACCAAACTCCTCCAAGTGGATGAAAGCATCATCAAGCCAGAGCAAGAGTTTTTCACTGCCCCATTTGAGAAGAACCGCATGAATGACTTTTACATTCAAGATAGAGACACATTCTTCAATCCAGCCACCAGAAGCCGCATTGTAAGTCTAAACCCAATTTAGCTGCTGTCTTGGGGTGATTTAGAACCTACTGTTGAATAATTAGTGGTCTAATTTGGTTGGTTTGGTTTGGGTTTTAAAAGTTGCCCCCCAAAAAACAAAGAAAAGTAATACACCTACAGATTCCTGTTAGGATAGTGAGCAGTGATTGGCTAGTTACACTGTATAAACTACACACTCTGTTTTGGAATCTTTTTTAGGTTTACTTCATTCTTTCTCGGATAATGTACCAAGTAAGGGACAATGTTAAGAAGTTTGGAATTAACAAACTCGTAAGCTCTGGAATCTACAAGGCAGCTTTCCCTCTCCATGATGTAAGTCAAATGGCAAAAATGAAATAAAATATCTAAAATGTATTCTGATGTGAGGGAAAGGCTAATCTTCTTGAACTTGTTTCTTTCTTGGTAAAATGAAGAGGACATATTGCAAGACTGTAAATTCATTTAGGGCAGGAATCCTGTTGTATTTTTACTGCTGAATCCCAGGCACGTATGTACCAAGTAAGGGACAATGTTAAGAAGTTTGGAATTAACAAACTCGTAAGCTCTGGAATCTACAAGGCAGCTTTCCCTCTCCATGATGTAAGTCAAATGGCAAAAATGAAATAAAATATCTAAAATGTATTCTGATGTGAGGGAAAGGCTAATCTTCTTGAACTTGTTTCTTCCTTGGTAAAATGAAGAGGACATATTGCAAGACTGTAAATTCATTTAGGGCAGGAATCCTGTTGTATTTTTACTGCTGAATCCCAGGCACAGGGAAAACCCTTTAGTTAAAATGAGTGAATGAATGAATAGACAGCATTTCCCAGAGTTAATGTGTGGACTCAGACTCAAACACCTTTCTAGCTGGAGGATCTTGTGAGTCATTTAACCTCTCTATTCATCAATTTCCTCATCAGTAAAATGGGGATAATAATAGTACCTATCTCATAGAGTTGTTATGAGAATCAGTTCATCCACATCGATGTTAGAACAGTTCTTGTCATATAATAAGTACTATATATATCTGTCAGCTGTTTTCATAATTACTGACAGATATTATTATCAACCAGAAAAGTATTGGTTCTTTGTAAGAAAAGTATGTTAGATCATTTCATTTATCATTTTCTGTAATTCAGGCAGGCATTTTCTCCTCTGAAATAACCATTTTCAAACTGTGTCCTGGAATATCACAGGACTTCTAAAAAGGCATCTGACAGGGTTCTTGTCAGGATAGCAATACAGCAGAGTGTTGACATTTCTTAAGGACAGCATACTGAGATGACAGAAACTCCTTAAATTCAAGAGCACTCCTCTAGCTGATAAGATCACTCATGAAATGAAAATTTTAAAATGTGCTGTAGAAGCTTAATGATTCTGTAAATGCAAGGATGTTTTACCTAAGGTTTTAAAATTCTGTCATTAAAATAAATAAAATCCTGTTTTATATTGCTCTGTTACTTTGTTATATTCACTATCAGTTTATCTGGATCTCTAAGGCCAAAGAGTACATCATGAGTAATGCTGGACTGGATGAAGCACAGGCTAGAATCAAGATTGCCAGGAGAAATATCAATGACCTCACATATGCAGATGACACCACCCTTATGGCAGAAAGTGAAAAAGAACTAAAGAACCTCTTGATGAAAGTGAAAGAGCAGAGTGAAAAAGTTGGCTTAAAGCTCAGCATTCAGAAAACTAACATCATGGCATCTGGTCCCATCACTTCCTGGAACATAGATGGGGAAACAGTGGAAACAGTGTCAGACTTTATTTTTGGGGGCTCCAAAATCACTGCAGATGGTGACTGCAGCCATGAAATTAGAAGATGCTTACTCCTTGGAAGAAAAGTTATGACCAACCTAGACAGCATATTAAAAAGCAGAGACATTACGTTGCCAACAAAGGTCCATCTAGTCAAACCTATGGTTTTTCCAATAGTCATGTATGGATGTGAGAGTTGAATTGTAAAGAAAGCTGAGCGCTGAAGAATTGATGCTTTTGAACTGTGGTGTTGGAGAAAACTCTTGAGGGTCCCTTGGACAGCAAGGAGATTCAGCCAGTTCATCCTAAAGGAAATCAGTCCTGAATATCCACTGGATGGACTGATGCTGAAACTTCAATACTTTGGCCATCTGATGCGAAGAACTGACTCATTTCTAAAGACCCTGATGCTGGGAAAGATTGAAGGCAGCAGGAGAAGGGGATGACAGCAGGTGGGATGGTTGGATGGCATCACTGACTCAATGGTCATGAGTTTGAGTAAACATTGAGTTTGGTGATGGACAAGGAGGCCTGGCGTGCTGCAGTCCATGGGTCACAAAGAGTCAGACACGTGTGAGCAACTGAACTGAACTGAAAGACCAAACAAAGCAAAGACTGATTGATAATTGCTACTGTGAAGTACATGTACTTGTGGATGAAGAAAACGTTGGAATGTACTGTGTAAGATTATAAAACTAGGACAGTATGCATGCTCCTTGATACACACGCACAGAGAACTGGAAGCTGGATGGGGAAGCAGATGCTGAGTTTCCTGGCTAAAAGACCCAACAGAGTGGTCCAACCTGACAGTCCGTGTGTTTTATATTTGTGCACCGACAAGACTAGCAGTGAGCATGATATGAACTTGGGTACACTTGCAAATAGCTGTTGTGATTATCAGTATGGGATGTCAAGGCTCTGTAGTACTCACTGGATGTCTGCCCATGCCCAGTTCTTTTCCACTAAATTTTCCTGTAATTGCACTGTCCCACATCCAGGCTAAGGGATGATCTCATGAGGTATTTAGAAGGCAGGCAAGTAGAGGTCAGGACTCATGTTAAAGCTTTAATATTAATAATTTTCTGGTTGATAATAACATCTGTTCGTAGTTATTATATGTGAGGGACTTTGAACATTGCTGTGGATGAATTGATCATCTTAACAACTCTTTGAGGTGAGTAGTATTATTATCCCCATTTTATTGATGACGAAATTGATGAATGGAGAGGCTAACTGACTTCCAGAAGGTCATCCAGCTAGCAAGTGGTGGAGCCAGGTGATCTGGTTCTAGTATGAGGGAAGGAAGGTGAATCAGGTGGGAAGAAGAGAGATTGCATTTAAGCAGAGGCAGGAAGTTTGGTTTCTTGAATAAGCTAAATGTATAATATCACATCAGGCTTTTTTTGTTTATATTCTGTATTTTCACAGAATAACTGCTGAATTGAGGGACACAAAAGCCTGGGTTTTAGAACTGGCCCCGTCACTAACCAGCTGGTTGCTCTGGGTGTCTAAGGAGGGGACGGGGCTGTCAGGCGTTCCTCCGCCATGAGAGTTTGGGCCCTTGAGCAGCCCAGGTTTTCATTATTTAGAGCTGGTCCTAGTACATTAAGTATCCTCGGGCTTCTCACCAGATACCTGCGGTGGTCCCTGGGATTGTAACATCCAAGCATTCCTTTCCACCCACATTCACAAATGGCCCTCCAGGCATTAATATTACTCCCAGTTGAGAATTCCTAAGAACTACATGGTATTTCCTCCTAGCAAACGAGACCCCTTATTTACAAATGACTGTGACATGTTAGGGCCGCATTTAGCCAACAGAACACACAAACGCAAACACATACCGATTGTGATGCTCGTTTGTGTGCTGCTTCTTCCCAGTGCAACTTCAGCAGCCCATCGGAGGACCTCAGCTGCCCCAATGAGCGGTACCTTCTGTACAGGGAATGGGCTCATCCTCGAAGCATATACAAAAAGCAGCCCTTGGATCTTATCAGGTGAGTTGTTGTAGTGAGCTCTCCAGTGGGAAGGGCTCAGGGTTGTCCTTGTGGTTCCTAAGTGTGACAGTCTTCTAAGAGTATTGCCAACCAGGGAAGCTCACTGCAGCTCTGAGCTTTGTTGCCCAGAATTTTTATTGGGGGCTCATCATTACTAGGCATGATTGATCGAGTCACTGCCCACGTGGCTCGATCTCCAACCCCTTTTTCTCCCAGTGGTCCTGCAATATCACATGGTTCCAATCATGTGATTGGTCTTTCTGGCCTGGCCAGTTCACATCCTGAATCATCTCATTAGCACAAACAATTTAGGGTCTACCGTGAATAACGAAGTCAATCTTAACTTGGGAAATTCCAAGGCATTTGAGGTTACCTCTCAGGAACTGGGACCAAAGACCCACTAAATTCTTCATTAAACAGGAGTAAATGTTATATTTAGCTTAAATTGTATGATGGTGGTGGTTTAGTTGCTAAATTGTGTCTGACTTGTGACCCCATGGACTGTAGGCTGCCAGGCTCCTCTGTCCATGGGATTTCCCAGACAAGAATTCTGGAGTGGGTAGCCATTTCCTTCTCCAGGGCATCTTCCTGATCCAGAGATTGAAAGTGGGTCTCCTGCATTGCACGTGGATTCTTTACAACCTGAGCCTTGATAAGAGATGCCAGTTTTCAGTGTTTTCCTGTATCTTCTATTGGGTACAATTTCCAACAGTATGTGAACATTATGTCCAGCATGCATCTTCTCAAAGCACCAATGTCGGCTGCTGCCAGAAACCTGCATTGTTTGGGCAAGGCTGTTGGAGAACAATAGATCAAGAACAACTAAGCACATAAATAAGGAAACAACATTTCTGAGTGAAATGAAGAAAATGACACAGTAATGAGATGGAGAGGAACTGGGAAGTGGGGAGGAAAGTGGGTCAAGAAAGTTATCTTTGAGTAAGTGAGCATGTGAGCTGAGATTTATCTAGTCGCGGGGAGGGGTGGGGAAAGCCCAGTATTTTAAGGATCTGGGAAAAAGTCATATCAAAAGAGAGGCCACTGGTACAGTGGCCTCAAGGCACAAAAGCACTTGTTAAGCTTGAGGAAATAGTGAAAACCAGTGCTAAGGGGAAAGAGAAAGATGACACACAAGGTTAGAAGGCTATCAGGAACGTGGAAAGGAGTGTAGACAAGTGCAGTGAAAAACTGCTGCAATATTTTAACCATTCGAGTAATTTTATCTCACTCACATTTTGCAAAGATACTGTGGAAACTAAGTGATGGGGGAGGCAGGAAGCAGGGAAAGCCGGTAAGAGGCTATTAGCACAAACCAGATGAGCAGTCCTGGGGGCAAATGGAAGGTGTCTGGGGAGTCAGGTTGACAGGACATGGTTATGGATTGGGTATGTGGGATGAGGAGAAGAGGAGGGTCAAGGTGGGCCCAGAAGCATGTGCCTGTTCTTCCTTTGGTGTCTCATTGCCTGTCCACCTGAACTTGGGGAAAACCTCTTAACCTTAAAAGTGAGAATTTTAAAACACTGAAGAATTTTCATTTTGTTTTACATTTTATTAAGGGAAATTTTGAGCCTCCCAGGTGGTGCTCGTGGTAAAGAATACGCCTACCACCGCAAGAGACGAAAGAGATATGGGTTTGAACCCTGGGTCAGGAAGACCCCCAGGAGCAGGAAGTGGCAACCCACTCCAGTGTTCTTGCCTGGAAAATTTCTTGCCTGGCAAACTGCAGTCCATGGGGCCACAACGAGTTGGGCATGACTGAGCACAAGGGAAATCTTAAACATATACAATAGTAGAGAAAATAAATAGTAGAGAAAATAAAGAATATGGCAAGTTTGCCTCTGTCTGTTACCCATCTCCAAACATTATAAACTCATAGTCACTGTTGTTTCATCTTTTTCTCTGGGTCATTTTGAGGAAAACTCCAAACAGCATAACATTTCATTAATAGAATGACAAGATCTCTTTTAAATATAACCAGAATACTCCTTTTGTTTAAAGTTGTAAAATAATCAGTATTCATGTTTTCCTGTCACAAAAATACATTTTTTAAAACAGTTTTTTGGTTGTAATCAGTATCCAAACAAGGTCCAGATGTTACAAGTAACATCTCTCAAATAGCTTCTAATCTATAATTTTCCAGTTTCTTTCTTGTTTTCCTCATAATTGTTTCTCTGTTTTCTATCTGGCTGATTTCATTCTCCCCTGAGGTGTTACTTGTTTCTCTGTCCTGTGTTTTTGCTTTAGCAAAGTCATTTGATCCTCATCTAAAGGCTTGATCTGATTGAGACTGAACTTTGCACAAGAACACTTGTGTGAGTTTCATATTTCTGTCAGTAGGTATATAATGTCCAGTTGTCTGTTTTTTTCTGTGATGATAGCAGCCGGTAATGATTCGTCATTTCCTCAGGGATTTTATTTATTTGGCCATTTGTTGTTGCTCAGTCGTTAAGTTGTGTCCAACTCTTTCCAACCCCATGGACCTTAGCATGCCAGGCTGCCCTATGCACTATCACTCAGAGTTTGCTCAGATTCATGTCCATTGAGTCCGTGATTCCAACCATCTCATCCAGTCGCCCCTTCTCTTCCTGCCCTCAATCTTACCCAGCATCAGGGTCCCAGTGAGTAAGCTCTTCATATCAGGTGACCAAAGTACTAGAGTATGATTTCTTCCTTTATTTACTGGTTGGATTAGAATCATAAAGAGACAGTTTCTCTCATTAACTCAGATACCCTGTAGAATAAAATTTTGGAAAAGGATGTTTATAGACATGTCAGTATTTGAAACTGATATTTACATGAGGGTTCTCTTCCATTATTTTCATTTTGTACTCAACCTATAGCATCTGTTGGCAGAGTGATTTGTTGATGGCTTTTTAATCATTCTTTATGGGTTTTTGTTTGGGGGCAGGGGTTCTATGAAGAAAACAATTTCCTCAGGATTTTAAGTACCTTTTGCTAAGGAAAAAACATTTAACTATTCCCTGCCCCTGGTCCACCTGTCTCCTTTGTTGCTTCTGTCAACTTAAAAAAGAAATGTACAACATGAGCATTGTGAGTTAAGTTTTATTTGGGGAAAAATGAGCCCAGAGACAGCATCTCAGCTCTGAGAAACTGCTCCAGAGAGGCAGGGGGAGAGGTCAATATATATATATATATATACACACACACACACACATATATATATATATGTGATTTTGATGAAGGGAGAATGCATAGAGTCAAGCACATATTTTTTTTTTGCAGAAGGTTTCTGCTAGTCATGAGGAACCATCTTCACTGAAGCACTGAAGAATTTCAGTGCTTTTCTAGATATGAGGAGATATAAGAACTGAGCTCACAAAATCAGCTTCTGAAAAGGTTTAACTATCTGAAGACGTGTTCTGCCAGTTTTCCTCAGAGCACAGAGTGCCTCATTTCTGCTCTTTACCCTGAGCACCTTTCAGGGGATGTTGAACAGCAGCAGCTGCATGGTTTAATCCTTTTACAGGTAGATGGCAAGTGCCAACGGCAAGTGTCAGTGTGTAGTTGACACTTCCCGTTAGTAACCCCTTCAGCGCTCAGGATGTTAAACCTTCCTCTCTGGTTCCCAGGGATTAGCAGAGGGAAAATGAACTCTTTCCCAAAAAGCAAGTCAAACAAACTAGAAAAAAAAAAAAACACCTGGAGGAAACAGACCTTGCAGAGAAAAAAAAAAGCAAGTTTCCCATAACAATTGCTCAGAGTGCTAAGAGAATACATGATACCCACAGTACAAAAGCAGGCTTCCAGTCTAAAGACGAGTGAAGGAAGGATCATTCTGAGAGTAACATGTAGCTCTTAGGAATTAAAAATGAGCAGAATGGCGGGGCGGGGAGGGGAATAGCAGTGCTAAAAAATGTTGAAGAAGTTGTACCAAACATGGAGTCAAAATACGAAGACACAGGGGAAAAAATAAAAATTTTAAAAACCAGTCCAGGGTGCACAATGAACAAATAATAGGAATGCTAAAAACAAGGCCAGAGAAAATGTAAGGAGGAAATGCGAGAAATATTTCAAGGCAAGTATCTGAACCGAGCACCCTGAGGCTCTGTGTGGACGAACGTGCAGAGCACCCAGCTTGGAGGGTGGACAGGGAGCCATCAAGTCACTGAAATGTGACCTCTCAAGCACTGGAGCAGACGGAAGGTCCTGCAAGCTTCCAGAAAGAAAATCAGGCTTCATACGAAGGAGCAAGACTCAGAATAGCTTTGAATTTCTCCACATCAACACTTCAAGGTACAAGAAAAGAGAGCAACAGTTTCATATTGCCAAGAAAGGTGATTTTTTTTTTTAAACTCACTGTCCCATATATGGCCAAACTCTTCATTAGGTGTGAGGAAATTTTCATAATTTAAATGTGCAAAGTAATGGAGGAAGTACAGAAATACTCCACTCAGAAAGAAAAATACATGGGTTCAATAAATGGGGGTTCCTGGCCTAAGATAGGGGCATGGAGAGCCCAGGTAACAGCTCTGGGGCAGGACTCCTAGCAAGTCATTAATCCAGGCGGCAGGAGAGAGAAGAGACTGATTCCAGGAGATGAAATGATAGACTGACTCATGTGTTAGAAAGCAGTGAGAAAGTTACACCTGAAAGGGAAGTCTGGGGTTGAATTGTTGCTAAGTACACAGAAAACAGTGGGAATAGTGTCAGACTTTATTTTGAGGGGCTCCAAAATCATTGCAGATCGTGACTGCAGCCATGAAATTAAAAGATGCTTACTCCTTGGAAGGAAAGTTATGACCAACCTAGATAGCATATTCAAAAACAGAGACATTACTTTGCCAACTAAGGTCTGTCTAGTCAAGGCTATGGTTTTCCCTGTGGTCATGTATGGATGTGAGAGTTGGACTGTGAAGAAGGCTGAGTGCCGAAGAATTGATGCTTTTGAACTGTGGTGTTGGAGAAGACTCTTGAGAGTCCCTTGGACTGCAAGGAGGTCCAACCAGTCCATTCTAAAGGAGATCCACCCTGGGATTTCTTTGGAAGGAATGATGCTAAAGCTGAAACTCCAGTACTTTGGCCACCGCATGTGAAGAGTTGACTCATTGGAAAAGACTCTGATGCTGGGAGAGACTGGGGGCAGGAGGAGAAGGGGACGACAGAGGATGAGATGGCTGGATGGCATCACTGACTTGATGGACATAAGTCTGAGTGAACTCTGGGAGTTGGTGATGGACAGGGAGGCCTGGCGTGCTGCGATTCATGGGGTCGCAGAGAGTCGGACACGACTGAGCAACTGAACTGACACAGAAAACTAAACAGTGAACCACCAAGACAATTATTAACTCCAGAGAAAACAAAATATTGCGCAGAAAAAAAAAAGTACGCACAGCAGATGATTTCATGCAGCTGTGAACAGTCTTTATGGCATCTTAATAATGCAAAGCAAGGCTATCACTCTAACCAAAATTATATTGTAATTATGTCGAGAGGATGCAGGAAAGGAGTTATGGGTGTGTAGATGAGACGGGGGTTGAAAGAGAGCTTAATTCTAGTCTTCCAAAGTAAAGCATCAGGAGGTGATATGTAAAACTGAGAGGTCAATGAACTACGGTACAAGCATATTATTTATGGAAGTGGAGGTAAATATTCCTGGAGTCAGCTATAAGAAGTGAACCTCGTTACTTCTCACCGGGAAATGGGAGCGGTTCTTGAGGGCTGCTGCTTTTTATACCTAGTGTTCTAGAACTGACTTCTTATTGACTGTATAGTTATAGCTTTGATATTTTTAAAACCAAACCTGAATTTTAAAAAATTGTTATTAAGAATTGGGATGTTTGGGGCAGAGAAAGATAATGGTCAGAGGATATTACATTTGAAGGGATCCTCATTTTCCCCAGCCTTTCAACAAGAACCAGGAGACAGGCTTTCTGTTTAGGATTCAAAAATTCTCTGCCAGCTTCTTGTCTAAGCAGTGTAACAGAGGTGCCTTGGGAGGTTCTGAACCCCCTGTCACTGTAAATATCCAAGTAGAGTGACCAGGCCTCTTGCAGGGTGTTTCTACTGCTGGGCAGTTGTCGTGGGCAACTTCTAGCATTCTTTCCGATTTTAACTGTGGCATTTCCAGGGCAGATGTTTGATAGAAATGTATTACAAAAAGCCTAACAGCCAAGAGTCCAAAATGTCTCAGACCCACTGCCAGGATTTTCTCTCCCAGACACCATCTCCTGAGCTGTCATTTGCCTGCCACCCATGAGCCAGACCACAAGCCCGGTCACATGAGAATGGGCATACTGCATTCCTCCCAGCTCGTGATTCCATCTCGGGCTCAGCCCTTCCTTTTCCCCATGCATGTAGCCCACGCCCAGGCCTCTGACCAGCTCTGTAAGGGCTGGTCCAGCTCAGGGATGTTCCTCTGTGAAGTCTTCCAGGCTCCAGGCTGCTCTCAGAGCTCAGTCCCCACTGGGCTAAGCCCACCAAGCTCAGCTCAGTGTCAGACTGAGCCAGAACTCTCACAGAGGCCTCAGAGCTAAGGCAGTCTACAGGATGTACCAATCTACAGGCTGTACTGAGCCAGAAGTAAAAAGTGAGCCAAGGAAAGGTATGCCATAGTTGCCTAAACAGCCATCTTACCGCTCCGTCCTCATCCCTAAACCCTTTCTCTGCCTGTCTGTATTTGTCTCCCTTTCAGGAACAATCTGGCCCTGTTTCATGCCCTGCCTATTTTTTATTTTGACTACCTGTTCTCTCCCATTTACTCCAGATTAATTTACAAACATTGAAGCGTTTTTAAAACTTAGGAAAAATAGAAATGCTGCATACAAAGAATACAGGACAGAAGATGACTCAGTCATATCCATCCTGCCTTTTCCCATTCTTGAAAGGAGTTTTATAAATAGTTTGGTTAGAGAGACATTCCATTCATAGTTATTATTCTTATTATTGGCATTTTCTTATTATTTGTGATTTTACATTTGCTCCAAGAAAGTTCTCAAAATAAAGCAAAAACAGGTAATTGAACAAATAGTTCATGTTCATTTGTTTCATAAATGTCAAGAATAATCTTTAGGGAAACTTACCAGATCTGCCCGTCTTTATGAAGAGTGATGATAATATCCTCTATCTGCTCCATATTCAGCAATTTCCCCTCTTTGTGTTATTCTAGTTTACTTTGCTGCAGCAGGTTAACCAGTGGTCAGTACTTCGGTAATATGTAAACTATGTCTTATTTCACAGTAGAACTGGGGGCCTGCTATGAAAATGGATATGTTTTTAAATGTGCATTGAGTCGAGGTTTAAGTTTAAAGCCCCCTTTATTTATAATCAGAATTAATATGAGGATAAAGCTGCAGACTGATCATATGTCTCCTCTGAAAATAACTTCTGTCTTCCTTCAGGAAATATTATGGAGAGAAGATCGGGATCTATTTTGCCTGGCTGGGCTATTACACTCAGATGCTTCTCCTGGCAGCCATCGTGGGAGTGGCGTGCTTTCTCTATGGATATTTTACTCAGAATAACTGTACATGGAGGTAACCTCTCCCTGTTCCTTATTACCGTGCTGAAAAGCTGCTTAGACATGAAATTATTTCCCAGGTCTTAGACTGTTTTAGTAAAAGAAGACTCATTACAGAACACTTACTGCTTTGGATGATACATCTCTTTTGTCATAAGCATAATAACTAAGTGAAATGGAAAAAAAATTTTTTTTCTTAGATAATGCAGCCCAGCCTCTGACAAGACTGTTACCCTTAGGAAACACTCCAGTATTTTAAGGCAATACTTTGAAAAAGAAAGGAGGTTTGAAGAATGGAACATCTTTGAACTTTTGGCCCCCTGAGGAATGCTTCCTTCAGCCCTACAGATGTGAACCTAGAGCAGCTCTGATTGCATCAGGGTTTCAACAGCAAAACTGGCAAAACCAATGTTTCTATGTTTTTTAGAAATTACTTCTTTTTTCTTATAAATTTATTTAGTTTACTTATTTTTGGCTGCACTGGGTCTTCGTTGCTGCATGTGGGCTTTCTCCAGTTGCAGCAAGTGGAGGCTGTTCTCCGGTTGCAGCAAGTGGAGGCTGTTCTCCGGTTGCAGCAAGTGGAGGCTGTTCTCCGGTTGCAGCAAGTGGAGGCTGTTCTCCGGTTGCAGCAAGTGGCGGCTGTTCTCTAGTTGCAAGTGGAGGCTGTTCTCTAGTTGCAGCAAATGGAGGCTGTTCTCTAGCTGCAGCATGCAGGCTTCTCATTGCTTTGGCTTCTCTCGTCATGGAACACGGACTCTAGGGTATGGAGGCTTCATTAGTTGTGGTGCACAGGCTTTGTTGCCCCTTGGCATGTGGAATCTCCCCTGACCAGGGATGCAACCCACGTCCCTTGCATTGGCAGCCAGATTCTTAACCACTGAACCACAGGGAAGTCTATGCCTTTGTTATATATATTAAGTATATATCACAAAACTCAAGTAAATGATACTTTTTGTTTGTTTTACTTAAAAAAAAAACCCACAGTGTTAGGAGGGTAAAAAAGTAATAAAGAATGAGTTTGTGCTTGATGTTGAAATTAAAATACCAGCTACACTGTGTGAAGGGAAATACATGGGTCCCAAAGCACTGAATTTCACCATCTCTGATCTGAAGTGTGTTACTGGTCCTTTGCCTTTGGTGACCTCAGCCTCCAGAAGGGGTGCAGCACTGAACCAGGCCTTTTCTCTTGTTCATCTGGCCTTTATCCAGGTGTGACAGCCAAATCAGAGTTTCTGGGCAACAGTGACAAGCTGATGACCAAATTTTTCTAGCCTGCAGCATATGAGCCTGACTCCAGAGGCAGGAAGTGTGCATGGCAGCTCTGATGTATAGGCGTAATTATCCATTCTGTTTAACAAAGGATTCTGAGTGTTTATGCCCATTATGGCCGTTAGCTTGAAAGCTGCAGATGGTCCTTGAAATACTTGCCTCTCTTCACTGAAAAAGAGTTTAGGGCTAAAGGCTGAATGTTTGTATTTTTTTCCCTAATTTTGTCTTTGGCTTCTCCATTGTTTTGTATATTGTTCCAACCAAAAAAAAGTATCTCAAAAATACGCTTTCAGAGTGAAAAATTACATTTGTATATGGTTCTTGCATGGTGGTGGTTCTCATTGTAATTTATTTTATAAAGTCACCATACAGTCACTCCACATACTTCCTATATGTGTTTACAGTTAATTTTATTACGAATTGAGTAGTTTCACAAGAATAGAATAGAAGATGGATTTAAGATGTAAAGAAGAATGATCCATTACCCAGTTTAAGAAGAACACATAACTGTTACCCAGGAAGTTCTTTGCTCAGTTGGCTCCCCTCACTTTCTACTTTCGAAATAACAACTATACTAAATTTTTATTTTTATCATACACTGTATGTCCTTTTTCATTTGTACTTGTATCGCTATAAAATATAATTTTGTGTGCTTTTGAAAATATCTGTGCATAAGTGAAAGATACTGTAGGCATTTCCTCTTCCATAAAAAGCCCATTTAAAGCTTATACACACTTTAAAATAGCAACTTTATTGAGATATAATTCATATACCATAAAAGACAGCCTTTGAAAGTGTACAATTTGTGGTTTGACATACTTCCACAGAGTTCTGTAACCCTCACCGCTATCTAATTTTAGAACGTTTTCATCACCCCATAAGGAACCAGTATCCTTTAGAAGTTATTCCCTAACTTCTGTTTCCCTTGGCCACTGGCAATTACTAATCTGCTTTCTGTCTCTACTTATTTGCCTATTCTGGACATTTCATTATAAGTGAACCATACTGTGTGTGCAGTATGTGGTGCCATCTTTGTCATCTTTCACTTAGCATGTTTTCAAAGGGGGCTTCCCAGGTGGTGCTAGTGGTAAGGAACCCAGCTGCCAGTGCTGGAGATGTAAGAGATGTGAGTTTGATCCCTAGGTCAGGAAGATCCTCAGAGGAGGGCATGGCAACTCTCTCCAGTATTCTTGCCTGGAGAATCTCATGAACAGAGGAGCTTGGCCAGCTACAGTTCATAGTGTCGCAAAGAACTGGACACTACTGAAGCAGAGTTGACTCACTGGAAAAGACTCTGATGCTGGGAGGGATTGGGGGCAGGAGGAAAAGGGGACGACAGAGGATAAGATGGCTGGATGGCATCACCGACTCGATGGACGTGAGTTTGAGTGAACTCTGGGAGTTGGTGATGGACAGGAAGGCCTGGCATGCTGTAATTCATGGGGTCGCAAAGAGCTGGACACGACTGAGCGACTGAACTGAACTGAACTGAAGCAGCTTTGCATGCACGAACACACTGTTCTCAAGATTCATTCATGGTATAGCATGAATCAGTACTCTGTTCCCTTTTGTGGTCAAATAATATGCCATTGTGGAGAAGGAAATGGTAACCCACTCTGGTATTCTTGCCTGGAAAACCCCATGGACAGAGGAGTCTGGCAGGCTACATTCCATGGAGTCAGTAAGTCGGACACGACTGAGCGACTTCACTTTACTTTACTTTAATATGCCATTGTATGGGTATACCTCATTGTCTATCCAACCATCAATTGATGTTTGGGTTGTTTCCATTTCTTGGCTATGAAAAATAGCTATGAACAAGTATGTACAAGTTTTGTGTGAATATATTTTCTCAATTCTTTTGAGAATATGTAAAAAACTGGAATTGCTAGGATATATGATAACTCTAGATTTAACATTTTGAGGACCTGCGAAAGCATTTTTTTTGTGACTGCATCATTTTACATTCCCAGTAGCTATGAATGAGTATTCTGATTTCTCCACATCTTCATCAACACTTGTTATTGCTGAATTTTGAATAAATAAGCAAACAAGTAAATGTGTGTGTGTGTGTGTGTGTGTGTGTGTATCATTCTAATGGGTATGAAGTGGTATGTCATTACTGGCTTTAATTTGTATTTCCCTAATTTCCGGTGATGTTGAGCATCTTTTCATGTGCTTATTTTGCCACTTGTATCTCTTACAAGTGTTCACTACTACTGTTGAGTTTTAAGTGTTCTTTATATATTTTGTGATAAAAAGGTGAAAGTGAAAGTCACATCCAACTCTTTGAGACCCCATGGACTATATCAGTCCATAGAATTCTCCAGGCCAGAATACTAGAGTGGGTAGCCTTTCCCTTCTCCAGGGGATCTTCCCCACCCAGGAATTGAACCAGGGCCTCCTACATTGCAAGTGGATTCTATACCATCTGAGCTACTGTGATAAAATCTCCTTGTCAAATATTTTCTTGTATTCCATGGACTTTTTCACTTGCTTGTTGTTGTCCTTTGAAACACAAAAGCTTTTCATTTTAATGAAGTCCAGTTTACCTGAGATTTTTCTTTTGTTGTTTGTACTTTTACTGTAATATCCGAAAGAAAGCATTGGTAAGCCAAAGCATGAAGATTTTCTCAGTGTTTATCTTCTAAAAGTTTCTTTCTTTTTTTTTTTTTAGTTTTAGGCCTATGATTTCATTTTTGTAAACTATACAGAAAGATTCAACTTTCTTTCTTGGCAGGTGTATATTCTACTGTTCTAGCACCATTTTTGTAAACATAATCTTTCCCCATTAGCACCCTTGTCAAAAATTGTTATTGTCATTCAGTCATTAAGTCACATCCAACCCTTTCCAGCCCCGTGGACTGCAGCACACCAGGCTTCCATGTCCTCCACTATCCCCCCGAGTTTGCTGAAACTCATGTCCATTGAATCAGTGATGCTGTCTAACTATCTCATCCTCTGCTTCCCTCTTCTCCCTTTGCTTTCAATCTTTACTAGCATCAGAGTCTTTTCTAATGAATCAGCTATTCACGTCAGGTGGCCAAAGTATTAATTACTAATTACTAGTACAAAGTATTGATAAAGTGCACAAATAATTGGCCATAAAATAAGAGTTTAGTAGGGACTGTCCTTTTCTGTCCGTACCTATGTCTGTCCTTCATGCAAGTCCCACACTCTGTTGATTGTTACAGCTTTTTAAGTGCACGATTGCTTTGATTTTTCTGAGTACCTTGCATTTCTATAATTTTAGAATCAACTTTCTCATTTCTGGAAAAAAGCCAGAATTGCATTGAATCTGTAGGTCACTTTAGAGCTATCACCATCTTAACAATATTAAGGCTTTTAATTCACAAACGCATAATAGCTTTCCATTTATTTAGGTCATCTTTCATTTCTGTCAGTATTTGGTATCTTTCAGTATATATATTTCACACTTCTTTTCTCTAATCTTAAGTTTTTATTATTTTTGATGCTACTGTAAATGAAATTATTTCCTTCATTTTATTTTAAATTATTCATTAATATATAGAAATATAGTTACTTTTAATATATTGATTTGTCTTATAACCTTGATGAACTGACTTATTAATTCTAGCAGATTTTTGGTAAATTTCTTTGGATTTTCATGTGCCATATCATGTCATCTGGAATAGAAATGATTTTCCTTATTTCTTTCTAATGTGGAGATTTTTAATTTATTTTCCTTATCTAATTGCCCTTACTAGGACCTCTGCTACTGCTGCTGCTCAGTCGCTTCAGTCGTGTCAATGTTGAACTTGGGAGGAATCTGTTCCGGGTTTCACCAATAAGGATAATCTTTGCTATGTGTGGTTTTTTCCCCTTATCAAGCTGAGGACATTCTCTTCTGTTCATTGTTTTTGATCCATTATTCTATCAGTATGGCATATTATATAAATTGGCTTTTGTTCATTGAGCAATCCTTGCATTCCTGGATACATCCCACTTGATTTGATTTACTGGATTTGATTTGCTAATACTTTGTTGAAGATTTTTGCATTTATATCCATAAGAAATAGTAGTGGGTAGTTTTTTTGTGATACCTTTGTCTGGTTTCGGTATTGGTGTAATACTGGTTTCATGGAATAAATTGAGGTATGTTTCTACCTCTTTATTTGTAGAAGAGTTGGTGAAGCACTGGTATCAGATTTCTTTCAGTGGCTGATAGAATTCACGAGTGAAGCTATATTGGCCTTCACATTTCTTTGATTATTAATTCAGTCTATTAACTCATTGCAGATCTATTCAGGTTTTCTATTTCTTCTTGAGTCAGCTTCAATCATTTATGTTTTTCTAGGAACTTATCCATTTCACCTAGATTATTCCATATGTTGACATATAATTATTGACAGTAATCCCCTATATTCCTTCTTTATTTTTGTATTGTCAGTAGTAATGTTCCTCTTTTCATTTCTGACTTTAGGAATTTAAATCTTCTTTCCTTTTTTCTTGAATAGTCTAGCTAAAAAGTTGTCAGTTTTATTGATCTTTTCAAAGAACCAACTGTTGATTTTTCTCTGTTGCCTATCTATTCTGTATTCCATTTAATTTCTGCCTTTTGTCTTTTGATTGAAATATTTAATTTATTTACATTAAACTTTCTGATTAGGGCTTCCCTTGTGACTCACCTGGTAAAAAATCTGCCCTCAATGTGCGAGATGTTGGGTTTGATCCCTGGGTTGGGAAGATCCCCTGGAGGAGGGAAAGGTATTCTAGTATTCTGGCCTGGAGAATTCCATGGACTGTATAGTCCATGAGGTCACAAAGAGTCGGACACAGCTGAGTGACTTTCACTTCACTTCACTTTCTGATTAAGTTGGCATTACATTGGAGTTATATCTGCCATTTTAGTACAGTAAGTCCTCTACATAGGAACATTCAAATTTTGAGCTTTCAAAGATGCAAACGTGCATTTGCATATCCAGTCATGTAAGGTAACATGTCTGGGATACATTGTCACATGCATGCATTGGCTAGAAGTGATGGTGCTTTTGTGTACTTTACAGTACTGCATAGAGTGCAGTAAGTACAGTGGTACAGTATTTTATCTGCTTACTCGATGCCAGCCCCTGTTGTGCTGTACTACTGTAAGATTAAAACTGTTTTGTTTTATTTTTGTGTTTGTTTTTTATGTCTTATTTGTCTGAAAGTATTATAAACCCATTATAGTAATATATAGCTGATTATGCTATTTGGGTACCTGCAACAAGGTGCAGGTACCCAAATAACATAATGTATATATAAATATATATTATGTAAAAATGTATTTACACATATTATATATGTTTTTTAACCTATGTAGTTACTTCTGCCAGCGATCTTTAGTTTTTCAAGTGAGTTTGACTTACTCACTTACTGTACTTTCGTTTAAGCCTGAAGGATTCTTAGCATTTCTTGTAGGGCAGGTCTGCTAGCAAAAGAGTCTTTCAGATTTTATTTTTGTAGGAGTGTCATCATTTCTCCTCTGTTTTTTGAAGAATAGTTTCGCAGCATATAGAACACTTGGTTGACAATCTTTTCCTTTTTAGCATTTTGACAGCATGATCCAACTGCCTTCTGGTTTCCATGGTTTCTGATTAGAAATCACCTGCTTATCTTACTGAAGAGTCTTTGTATTTGTGGAATGACTTTTCTCTTTCGACTGCCAGAATTCTGTCTTTGTTCTTGACTTTTGATACACTGAGTCTGATGGGCTTCTGTTTGGATTTCTCTAAGTTTATTCTACTTTGAGCCGTTGAACTTCGTGGATGTACAAATTAACGCTTTCATCACATTTTGGAAGTTCTTCAGCCATTATTTCTTCACATATTCTTTCTGCCTCTTTCTTTCTCTCATTCCTCTGGTTCTCCTATTATGTGTATTTTTGATCGTGCCCCACTCATCTCTGAGGCTACGTTCATTTTTTGTCATTCCTTATTCTTTGTGATTCTCAGACAAGAAAATACCAATAGACCTAATGTTAAGTTAGCTGACTTTTTGTTGATCCAGTTCATTCTACAGAGGAACCTCTCTAGTGAACTTTTTGTTTTACTCACTATATTTATATCTCTAGAATTTTTAGTTGGTCTTCAAGTAATTTTTATCAGTTCACATTCTCTGTACAGTGAGATGCTCACATGCTTTATTTCTTTAGGTATGATTTCTATTAGTTCTTTGGACATATGTATAATTGCTTATTTGTGTTTTCATTTAGTATGTCCAGTGTCTGGACATCCTCAGGGAGTTTCTTTTGGCTTCTTTTTCACCCTGTGTCATGGCCAAACTTTTCAGTTTCTTTATCTGTCTTGTAATTTTTTGTTGAAAACTGGGCATTTTAATTATAATGTGGCCAATCTGAAAACCACATTTTACCCCTCCTCATAGCTTATTGTTGCTTCTGTTGTCATTGCTGCTGATGATAGGATTTATTTAGTTTCCTGAACAAATTCTGTAAAGTTATATGCTTTATCATGCATGGCCACGAGATCTGTATACAAAAGCTTAGTTATCTGCTAATGATTGGACAGTGGTTTCTTTAAATGCCTGGAATCAATCATTTTATTGAGTCTTTGCCAGGTGGTTCTGTGTTTGGATTTTGGGGAATGCCTTCAGCACTCCATCAGGCAGTTTTATATTCACTATCAGTTTGTCTGGACCTCTAAAGCCAAAGAGTACATCATGAGTAATGCTGGACTGGATGAAGCACAAGCTGGAATCAAGATTGCTAGAAGAAATATCAATAATCTCACATATGCAGATGACACCACCCTTATGGCAGAAAGCAAAGAAGAAGTAAAGAGCCTCTTGATGAAAGTGAAAGAGGAGAGTGAAAAAGCTGGCTTTAAACTCAACATTCAAAAAAAGAAGGTCATGGCATCCAGTCCCATCTCTTCATGGCCAGTAGATGGGGAAACAATGGAAACAGTGATGGACTTTATTTTCTTGGGCTCCAAAATCTCTGCAGATGGTGAGTGCAGCCATGAAACTAAAAGATGCTTCTCCTTGGGAGAAAAGCTATAACCAACCTAAACAGCATATTTAAAAGCAGAAACATTACTTTGCCGACAAAGGTCCGTCTAGTCAAAGCTATGGTTTTTCCAGTAGTCATGTACAGATGTGAGAGTTAAACTGTAAAGAAAGCTGAGTGCCAGAGAACTGATGCTTTTGAACCATTCTGTTGGAGAAGATTCTTGCAAGTCCCTTGGGCAGCAACGAGATCTGACCAGTCCATCCTAAAGGAAATCAGTCCTGAATATTTATTGGAAAGACCAATGCTGAAGCTGAAAGTCTAATACTTTGGCCACCTGATGCGAAGAACTGACTCATTGGAAAAGACCCTAATCCTGGGAAAGATTGAAGGCAGGAGGAGAAGGCGATGACAAGGATGAGATGGTTGGATGGCATCACCAACTCAATGGACATGGAGTTTAAGTGAACTCTGGGAGTTGGTGATGGACAAGGAAGCCTGGAGTGCTGCAGTCCGTGGGGTCACAGAGTTGGACATGACTGAGCAACTGAACTGGACTGAACTGAGGCTACCTTGGTTGTGAGACTGTTGGTTTTAAAGGGCAACATGAAGCTGAGGTTATGTTGGATGAGGATAAGCCAAGTTAAAATGCCGCAAAACTCACTATTTTATGGAAAAGATTTAGTTGTTTTTTCTCAAATAAGCACTTCTCATACTATTCAAAACCTTTGTTTAGTTTCTGCAGTTCTGCAGAGGTTAATTTGGACAGATTTTGTCAAGTTCTTTGCTTTGTGGAGGGGCATGTTTTCCAAGATCTTTGCTCAGATATTCTTGAAGTGTTTCTCATGCCCAGTTATTTTTTACTGAGTTATTTGCAGTGGTAATTCTGCAATTCCAATGCTATTCACATTGGTGTCAATCTGCATAGCTTCTCCTAGAGTGAGCAGTGTGCAACTGCAACCTGTTGTTACTAATAGTTTGCTGGGTTTTCCTTATTAACATGTTGGAGTTTTTAAAATACTCTTGTGAGTAGTCCTTTGTCATTCCTGTATATTGTAAAACTTCTGCCCTTCTGTGGCTATTTTTTTTCCCCTCTGTTTGTAGTGCTTTAATGAGGTTCTTACTTTTAAAAGATTTTGAATGTATTATTTTTCTTTATGATTTATGCTCTTTTGTTTTTCTTTAGTAGTATTTTCCTTTACCCCAAGGTTATCTAGATACTCTTCTGTAAGTTGGTACTATTGCAATTTCCTTTTCTACCTGGAATTGATTTAGGGGTTCACTTTCACCTTGTTCTGTATGGATATTCCACTGCAGCAGCCCTATTTATTCAAACATCAGTTTTTACCTTACTGGTTTGCTGGGTCGATGCTGCCTATTATATATCAGTTTTGTGTATGCAGAGGTCTCTTGCTGAACTCTTTATTTTTCTCTTTTGCTCAGTTTTTCTTAACTTAAAGGGCTTCCCAGGTGGTTCACTGGTAAAGAATCTGCTTGTTAATTCAGGAGACGTGGGTTTGATCCTTGGGTTGAAAAGATTCCCTGGAGAAAGAAATGGCAACCCACTCCAGTATTCTTGTCTGGAAAACCACATGGACAGAGGTGATGGGCTACAGTCTGTGGAGTCACAAGAGTCAAACAGGACTTAGCAACTAAACAACCACCCCAGTAGCACCTTGTTCTTTAGGAGATGTCTTGACTGTTCTGAGGCTTTGCTTTTCTATTAAATTTATATCTCAAATAAGGGAGAAATGACATCTTCAAGTATCGATTCTTCCAAATGATGAACATGATAATTTACCTATGTATATAGGTTCTTCACTCTTTTACAACAGTTTTAACATTTTCCTCATATAAATTTCATACATTTTGAATTAGATTTTTGTTCCTGGGCTCTTCATATTTTTAAGTTGTTGAAAAAGAGTTATAAAAAATTAAAATTCTTAACTCTGGCAGGTCTTCAGAGACACAATTTCTTTTTTGTGACCCTACATATTATATTTATGTGTGAGCCTATATACACCTATATATTATATACCGATTTTGTGTCCAGCAGACTTAATAAACTCATTTATTCTCATAATTTATTTGCAAGTTTTACTGAGTTGTCCATGTAAGCAGTTATGTAATTTATTAGGGATAGCAGGTTTTTTTCCTTGCCATTCCCCCTGTCTTTGTTTTTTTGTTTATTTGTTTTTACTAACTATGTTGGCAGTGGTATCACAACCAGTGAAAAGAAGCGGTGATAGTGGGACACGTTATCTTGTTTCTGATGTAAAGGAAATACTTTCAGCCTTTTACTGTTAAGTATAATGTTTTTTATAGGTTTTATACAGCAAGATTTTATCAGGTTAATGAAGTTCATTTCCAAGCCTAGTTTTATAAGGATTTAGTTTTTTTTTTTTTTTTTTTTATCATGAATGGATGTTGGATCTTATCATTTTGGTAAAAAGTCTTGTTCATTAAATTTTTTAAAATTAAACTTTATTTTTCTCTTTTCTTTAGCAAAGAAGTTTGTGACCCTGACATTGGCGGCCAGATCATAATGTGTCCTCAGTGTGATAATGAGTGTCCATTCTGGTCACTCAATGTTACTTGCGAGTCCTCAAAGGTATTTTTTTTCAAACATTTACAAGTAATGAAAGCTTTTTTTTGCCTTCTAATAATTTTAATACAAGGTAGTGCTTAAATTTTTTTCCTCTTGAGGAATTTAGAAAGGTAATTTTCAGCTAAGCCTTCATTTTCAAAAATAGGTATAAAATACATGTGTTATTCCTTGTTTATAAATAATACATTGAAATTAGAAGCCTTATCAATAATCTCCTGAAAGGTCAGTGAAGAACTGTAGAATTGAAACTGCTTGAATAGTTCAGGTAATCAAAACAGATTTCTGAAACCTGCTTATCTGGCTTATCTCATAAATACTATTTAATAGGTTTACTGTTATAAGTATTTTCCTTCATTCAAGTATGGAAACCTGAAATCTGTACTTGTTTTTCCACTTTGAAAGTATGCTAAAACTCTCCTTGGATTTTTAAAGACTTTGCAGATCAGATTAGACTGTATTTATAAAAATGCATAAGAAAGGTTTTGCCTTCAACTGGTAACAGACATTCACTTTGTCTCTGAACATTCCTACCAAACACATCTGTTTCCCCTTACATATGCAGATAGATGGTCTTGAGCTATATGACTTCTTAAAATCCAGGGGGTTTAGCAAAAGCATTGAGACTGGAGGGAGCTTCCTGAAAGGCATACCAGAAAGGCTAGACAGGAAGAAAGATGGTTGGCTTGCTTCAGAAGATTTTCCTGACAACTTTGGCCTTCTTAGAATTCTTCCCTGTCTTGATCTCTCTGTCCCCTCACTCTGCTATGAAAGTTTAGGAATGTTTCTATGATCTCAGAGTATTCTGATCTGCTCCATGTAAGTCTTGCTTTAATTGAATACACAGCTAATATAGTAATGCTACTTTATAGTTTAGACTTCACAAACTTATACCTAGATTATCACTTGACATAAAAAACAGTGCTGTGAGGCAGGCAGAACAGGTGTTGCCTCTGTTTTACAGATGAAAACACTGAATCTGCAGGATTAAATCATTTGCTCAACCACGCGCCTAGTAACAGGCAAGCCAAAAAATGATAACATGTCTGCCTTCCTTGCTATTACCACGTTCCTCACTGGCTGACTGTAGGACCATGCACTTCACTCTGGAATGGAACTCAGTTTGAAAAATTGCTCCACCACTTAATTAAGAGAATCACAAGATATTGTCAACACATATATTCTTATACTTTATGAGTTAAGTTAGATTTCATCACCCACTCCCCTGCAGCCAACACAAGTTCTAGACTATAAATACTCATCATAGATCACTCAAAGTGAAAGACTTGGAGGTAGTAAGAGAGAAGCTGCCTTCTTGCACTGTTGACTCTAAAGGTCCTTAGTGTGTATCTCCAGGCCACAGGATTTAAGGCAAGTGTGAAGGATAATACCAGAGGCAAACTGTACTCCACAGAGTGCAAATGGAAATTCCATTTTCCTTAAGAAATTTCCACACTGTCATGTTTTGGGGGGAAAAAAAAGTGAATCATTCTCTTCTAGTTTCAAAAAAAAGTGCTTTGAGTCTTTTCAGAGTGATTTACAAAGGGAAGGAAGCATATTAAAGAACATAAAAGAATGAAATGAAAAAATAAGATAAAAAAGAAAAAAAGAGAAGCACCTTTCCTGTTTGTTGGTTAATTCAATCATTTCTTCATATATACATTTTATAGTCATTTCTTTCCTTTTGGAAAGTGATGGAATGTTCACTAGTTGATATGTATGCCAGAATTATTAATAAATTAGAAATAGATAATCAGGATCAAGAAAATGAAGAAACAGTTATGGAAATAATCAGGATTGATACTGGTTTTGTGACTGAGCATTAAATAAAATTCTTAGCTTTTTAGCTGGCAAGATAAAGAGGAAATATGGTTAAGCTATAATGTTTAGGTCTTTGAAATGCATTGTTACATAATTTTGATTTTGTTCCTTTGCAGGAAGAAAGCATAGCAAATTGTCACTTTTCTAGATTTCTCTCCTCCACTTAAAATCAGCATGCCTGTATGTGCAGCTCTCTCTGCCTTCCTGTTCCACATGACTAAAGCAGTGGGCTGACTCGGGGCCACTGTTAGCACAGCCAGCTTTCCCTCTCTGCCATCCTGCCAAGCAAGCTAAGCTAAGCTTCTTACCAAGACAGTGCTTTGCTTATCTTCCCCCTTACTTCCTGCTTCCATGTTGTTTCTGGGGCATGCAGAGCAGAGGGGCCAACCATCTTATACTTTCAGCTCCTCGATTCTTACCCATATAGCAAAAATGATAACTTCCTCCAAGCTGCCTAACTGTCTCTCATAGGAGTGCAAGGCACATCTTGCTTTGTAAGATGTTTTGAGTTCAGCAGCTGCGGTGAGCTTGGCCTTAGCAGTACACCTGCCTTTTCTCGCTGTTCCTTTCCCTCCCACCCCTCTGGTATTGACAGATGTGCTTCCAGTGGCTTTTTCTCAGCATAATAGGATTTTCTCTTTCTGGAGTGGGAGGGTAGAGGCATCAGGGCAAATAGGGAGGTATCACATAGAGAGAGGTTTGCACTGATTCCTAGAAGAGAAGTAACACTGGACAGGATCTTCAATAATAACATTATAACATGCAGAAGTGTATTTCGTAGGACTTTTCCTATAATAATTTTTCAAAAAAGGATAAGACATGACATTAAAAGAGAGCTTGGAAAAGATGTTCAAGAGACTCAGAGCTGAAATCTGTGTTCTGTGAAATCCCAGGACTAGAGTAGGTGGGGAGCACTGTTCCCCAGATTGATCACTCATTTGTTAATTCTGTCTTCTTTGAGCTGGATTTTTGAGAGGAGTAATTGAATGACAGTTTGGGACTATTCATGTAGGGGCGTCTACATGATTTGGAAAAGGATATATAAGAAGATGGGTAGGTGGATATTATTTTATAAAAATAACCTTAACATATTTTATTTAGATGGAAGTTTATTCATTTTGCATCAGTATAAGGGCAACCCAGAAAGGACTCTTTTAAAAAGTCAAGTTTTTTACTTAGAAGCAGCTTCGAATTTTCTTTAGATATGAAGAGTTTACTTTTTATTTACATATTTTTTGCCTATAGCTTCCTTTTCTAGCATGTCTTCTTTACTTTTCATAAGAACTTTCATAAAGCTGATATTGTGTTTGCCACTTTTTCTACTAATTGTATAGACCTTTTTAGGAGATATAAAAATGCTCACTGATGAAAAATTGGTAGCTAATTTGAAAATTTTTCAGGAATTAATAGAGGGAGACAATTAGCAAAAATTTGAAAGTTAGTAAGCTAGTAAATAAAGTATGCAGTATATTCATTCATGATCACTGTACCCTTTGTATGTCAGCAAAAGCACTTTTGCACCTTTATCCTGATGAAAGCTTCTGTCAGCCATGATAGAAAAGTCATCACTGGATTTGAGGAAAACAAGCTCTGGAGGCGAGCCATCTTAAAGTAAACCCCAGCTTTGTGTTTCTCTTAACAAGAAAACCAAGAATTCGGGAACTTGCCCCCTGACCAGGGTGGGATAATAAGATGCAAATCATAAATCTCAGAGTTGTTTGGAGTTCATTGTCCTCTTAGGGCCATTCTGTTTCCTCAAATTCACTATGATCGTCCATAAAAAGAGGCTGTTATTCAAAAGTATGTTACAGGCTTTCAACAAAATGGAATCTTAGCAGCTGTGCTTATTTCTTTATCAAGACACAGAAAGATTCCTTTGGAAAATGTAGTCTGGTAAAAGCTGTGTGCTTTCAGGAGAATGAGAAATCTCGTCTGTAAGTATGTAGTAGGTATGGTGATTGTCAAACTAGGCAACAGATTTAAAAGAAATTTCCAGACTGTAAGATATACAAAGCAGTGCATATTTGATGAATTCTAGTAGGTGAAGAACATAATTCATGTAAATGTCATTATTGTATTTTACAGAAATTGTGCATCTTTGACAGTTTTGGAACCCTAATCTTTGCAGTATTTATGGGGGTGTGGGGTAAGTTATATATATCTATATATTTTTTCAGTTTCCTTTTGCCTCTTAACTGAAATCAAACAAACAAAACCCCTAAAATCACATAAGTACTGAACTTAATATCTTTATACGGTTTTATAGAGACTATCCAAACAACCCACTTTTAGTCTCTTGGATTGCCCAAGCTTCAGCTCCCCTAGAACTCCACATTTATCATTCCTAAGGCCATCGTATCAATTACTGCACATAAAAACTACCTCAAAATGTGGTGGCTTAAAGCCCTCGTGTTTGTTTCTCACGGTTCTCCGAGTCAGGTGGGAAATTTGCCACCAGGATTGGTTTACGGGGCTCAACTGGGCCCCCTCGTCTTGGTGTGCCTGGTTTCTCCGCCTCCAAAGCTGGACCAACATTCTCCACATGGCAGTTAAGGGTTCCAAAGAGATGCAGGAAAGGAAAAGTATACATCAGGCATTTGTTAAGCCTACATTTGCATCTAGTTTGCAAATGTTGCATCAGCCAAAGCATGTCATGGTCAACCCAGCAACAATGTAAAGCGATGGGAGGATAGCTCAAGGGCTTAGATAATGCAGGGAGGCGTGGTTCACTGGCAGCTGTTGTTGTAATAGCATCCCTAGCTGTGATCCAACCTAATTTTCATGGGGTTGGGGTTCAGGAAGAGCAGCAACATGGGGATTCCAGGTAAGCTTTCTTGTTTATATACTTCTGCATGAGTGACTAGTTAATAAATACTTGCTGCTACTCTTATCATTAAAACATTCCGTTTAATAAATAGGACAGATGTGATCCTCAAGAATATAATTCGTGTATAGAAGCTTTAACACTATATATTATTTATCTTGAAGAGCATCATTAATGTAATGAGGCAATTCTCATTTTATAAAGACTTTGACATGTTTAATTGATGTAAATGTTCTACCATAGGAGAAAAAAATGTTCATTTTTGAAGATAAATGCATTTCCAATTTTGTTGTGTGAGTCTGGGGTAAAACAGTTCAGGGTGTAGATAGGTGGGGGAGGAAATAGAACCAAGTTTCTTATTTTGGAGAAGACAGCCTGTCAACACATGCTACTTACATACAGATACCATTGTTTACGGGTGTCCCTGGCGGTATTCCTCTTTTGCAGTGGTTGTGCCTATGAAGGGTCCCCAAATGAATCACAAAACAGACAGGCCAATTACTTTGGACACTTTTAAGAGATGTCAGTTGCCACTGCTGCATAGAATAAACTGTAAGATAGCCAAATGTACCTAAGAGTCACACTGTGATTCAGACGTTTAGCATGATTTGGCTGGAGACCACACAGTAGCTGATATTTGCCACATGGAAGAATAAAAATCAACTTCATATATTAAGATTCTCTGTGCTCCTTCACTGTGAAATACACCTTTCATTTTCTCATCCTGGTAAGAGGGTGAGTGCTGAACATGTGGACAGGGGCAGTTTTAACTAAATTGCCCAAACCTCAGTCTAACTCATAATCTATAAAATTCAAACATATCTATTGAACTCCGTATGTTAATAGAGCTGATAGCCCTAATTAAAAGAGACTTCTTAAATGAAGCAAAAATTACTAACTTTGACACGAAAGAAAAGCTTCAAATTTCCTAACCATCTCTGCTTTCTGTGATCATTAAACTACCCCATGTTTATAGAAGTGACAGGGATATTGAGCTGCTGATTTTATTTCATCAGATTTTAGAATGCAGAAAACATTTCAGCCCTGCTCCTGGCACCATATGTGTATCTTTAAGGATATGTGTGTGTATGATGCAGTTTTTATTTTAAATGCCTTATTGCTTTTCTTGTTACCTCTGCCTGATGAGAACTACTGCTGGGAACCTCATTACAGAAAGCCTGCAATTGCAAAACTGAAGTTTTTCATATCACCATCATCATATTCCTGTACCATCTCTTGTGCCCAGATGTATGTTGCAGAGTGTTTTTCTTCTCCCTGGAAACTATAAACGTTGAAAGTAGAAAACCTTGTATAATAAATTTAGCATAAATCCTGTACTTCTTTGAAAAATATCCCTCCTTTTAGGCCAAGCCAGTCCATCTGCTCCTACTGACTCCTAGAGCGCTAAACACCAACTACTCCCAGTGGAAGTGGAGGTTCTGAAAGCCTTCTCCCCTCTCTATTCCTTGTCATGTCTTACCTACCTCTCTTCTCCCCTCCAGCCTCTTGGCTGCATGACTGCCATTTTTAATTTTCACCTTTGAGTTCTAGGGTGGGCCTAGTGATTTCTAGAGAAACTCAGAAACCTAGCTCGTAAGAAGGGGGATTTCAGGAAGCCATCACCCTCACTAGCTGCACTTAGAGATCAGAAAATGGCTATTACAACTGTTCGTTTCAGGTCTCTGCTTCTGTGGCTGCATCCACACTAGCAAAATGATGCAGCTCCTATAACCACCTCCGTCTCCATGCAGCTGCATTTCTGATGCCAGTGACACACAGGTGCATCTGATGGGCATTTTAAAATCCACATCTGGAATCCTAGCTGCAGGACAGTCTGAGAGATGTAACTTTTTTTAGAATTACGATTTTTAAAATGTATTCAAATATAGCAATGGCACCCGACTCCAGTACTCTTGCCTGGAAAATCCCAGGGACGGAGGAGCCTGGAAGGCTGCAGTCCATGGGGTCGCTGAGGGTCGGACACGACTGAGCGACTTCACTTTCCACTTTTCACTTTCATGCGTTGGAGAAGGAAATAGCAACCCACTCCAGTGTTCTTGCCTGGAGAATCCCAGGGACATCAGAGCCTTGGGGTCGCGCAGAGTCGGACACAACTGAAGTGACTTAGCAGCAGCAGCAGCAGCAGCAGCAGCAGCAGCAGCATAGTTGATTAACAACATTGTGTTAATTTCTGCTGTACAGCACAGTTTTTCAATTATACAGGAATTTTTCATATTTTTTCCAGTAGGGTTTATCACAGTCTGTTGAATATAGTTCCCTGTACAATACAGTATGACCTTGTTATTTATCCCGAGAAATGTATCTTCAGCCTTGTAGTCTTTCAGTTAGGAAGTAGGAATCTAGGCTAAGCAAACTCATCTGCCTTTCTGAGTGATTACAGAAGTCTGAATAGTTTCAAGACCCAATAAAACCCGCCAGGCCTTTAGCAGCAAACTGTTAAAGCAACCAGCACGATCCCAGCTACAGAGTGTGCCTTGTCCTTACACATTGCTGGATGCAACCACCTACACGGTGTATTGGAATCTTCCATCAGATGGATATTTTCTTTCGCTGTATAACGTCCTGATTAAGAGGACCGGCTGGTTTTGGTTCCCATGGTCCTAGGCAGCCTTCTCTCTTTTTCTTATTCTGTGTTCATTCTGTGTTCTTATGGAACGTATTCCATGTTTCCTATTCTGTGTTCATTTTCTCATTCTGTGTCTCCGTCAGTCAGCTAGAGCTGCCTGGCACATGGTTTGCCAGAGAATGTAAGTGTCGTGCTCCCCTCTGGAGTCCAGCCAGTTGTTTTATTGCAGGAAGAGAGAGTACAAAAGATACAGAACAGGAAGTTCCTGTCTGGCATCATGCAGAGTCACCCCCGGTCCCCGTGCTGTCACTCTGGGACACGCAGCACCGTGAGCAAGCCGCCGCGTGCCCCAGGACACTCCGAGCGATGAGCGGTTATACTGGGCTATGGAGTCTGTCATGGACCCTGCTGAGTACTGGGCTCTATCAAACGAGGAACTAAGGAACTCCCACCTGTTCCTGCAGCCCTCCAAGGTTTCGAGGCTTTGCTACCCACTCATTATTTTTCATCAGGCCATTTCTGGCTTGCACAGCAGTCCTATCGCTTCCCACTCAGAATATGTCAACTTCAGGATTTGGTAAAAGCATCCATTTTATGTTCAAGTTCAGGAAGAAGGGGAAGGGTATCCACTGTCCTTTCCTTATAGCGACTGATTAAATTGCTTCTCTTGCTTTTTGTGAGAAGTTTTATTTTCATAACTCATCTCCTGCAATACTGTTGCTAGATTATTACTGAGCAAATGAATGGCTGTTATGCTCCCATTCTAAAGATGAGGAAAATGACACTCGGGCAGATGCAGCAAATTACTAGAGGCCCCAGAGACAAAAAGTGACAATCACAGAACAAGAGCTCTGTAGGTACTTTGGTGGCCATCAGCCCTTAAATCAGCGACAGAATGCAGGCAATAGTAATAAAGTTGTAACAGACTTTTTAAAGGATGCAGAAGTATTATTTGATATAATTGCACTATCTTCTCTGGGGATCTGAGAAATGGGCTAGAAAATAACGGGTCTACAATCTTGATCCTACCTCACCTATGCAGGTATAGACCCTTCTTTCTGGATCAGGAGTAAGAAAGCCCAGCCTCACAAGATCAGTCCTGTTCATTGCATCCACCTGCTTGTAGATGCCAAAACACAGTAGGACTTTTATGTCCTGCATCACAAATGTTTTTCAAATAGTTATGTTCGAAGCTACAAATTCGTGAAAGTAAGCTGCTCTTTCAAATGAAGTGAAAAGGAATTTTCTTTACTTAGCAGAAGAAAATAAGAATTTTCTTCATTGAAAATTAATAAAAATTTCAAAAATGGCTGTATTTCTCATATTTCAATTAAAGTGACAAAATTTAGAGTCCATAAACACAGGGAAAGTATCCGAAGTGGCTTTAGAGAGCTTTTTCCAGGCTAGCCTTATAAAGAGGCTATTAAAGGAAAGATACCATCTTCTCACCCACCCACAGTCCCTTTCTTGAGGTTGGAAAGGGCCAGCATGTCCCCTGGTGAGTGGTCCTGGGTCAAGTGAACCATGGAACAGGATGGTACATGCGATATTCTCTCAGTCTCTCTCTCCTAAATAACTCCGAGCACTCAAAGGGCCGGAGCCACCCCAACCTCACCCATCAACAGTTGCATCCTCCTCTCAGCTCCTCCAGGCCCTCAAGATGGGCAGAGCAGAGAGTTGTAGACAGTGGACGGTCAGGCATAGCAGGGAGCAGCTGGAGCAAGCTTGGCCCGCCAAGTAGATGATTACATCCTTCAGCTGAACCAGGCAGTGGCCGTCCTCCAGTTTTTGGAATGACTTCCCACAGTACATTCATTTAGCTAATACCCAGTGCCTGCTGTTTGCTAGTGTTTCAGCCATGGGCAAAACCAAATCCCTGCCCTCGTAAATGATAAATGCAGGAGCAAACAAAGGTCAGGATGTGTGACTGCTATCCATTGTGACTGGCACAAGTGGACATTAGAGTAGGGAATAAAGTGTGTGCATTTTTTGCAGAGTGTACACTGGACTGATTTCATAGCTGCAGAGGGGAAAACAGAGTGGAAAGAACTTCATGGGTGGAAGGTATAATGCAATGTTGGCAATAGAATTCTCAAATTAAAAAGTAGGGGTTAAATAAGGTGTGTGGTAGTCTGAGCCCAGGGGTCTTTAGTAAGTGGGTGGTGGTTCTGCTTCATATGCAGCCCGAGGAGAGTTGGCTCATTCCCCAAAGCTGGGATCTCTTCAGAGTATCTGCGTGTGAGGCGAGCATGGGTCAGATGGGGAGCAGGACCAGTCAGTCACAGGCTAGTCCACAGTTACTTGGTGCCCTCAAGGCTTTCATCTCACAGATACTTCATTTCCCCCAAATAGGGGAAGGGCGCGAATGGCTGGGCAGGTTCTCGGTGGTGGAGGCATCGCTCTTTGTACGGATCACCACTGTGGATCCCTTGCACTGACTGGTCTGAGCCAGATGAGGCTGTGGAGTAGCTGAGCTGTGGTAAAATGCTTCCGTCCCAGCCAAGTGGTCTGGTTTTTTGAAGGTTCTGGTCAAGGAGTCACAAGTGCTGTCTTACCATAAATGAGGGACAAACTCTTTGATTCTGGGAAGGGCATGTAGAAGGAGAAGGGCCTGCCTTGAAGGCAGGAGCCACGCTGGGGACTGGTTGAAATCTTTCTAGCTTCCCAACCACATAGGAGATGACTAGTGGCCTCCCCTACTGACTGTGCTCTTGGACTCCTTTGACAGCAGCATCCGTGGCAGAAAGCCAGGCTGCCACCCATATATGCTTGTGAACATCAGGTAAGCACGGCAGTGGCATCAGGAGGGTTAGTGTGCCCACAGAGGCAGTGTTGGGACAGAGGGCAGTTACTAGCTCTATGTCCTGGAGGAGGAGAATCAGACCCTGGGCAGGCAAGCAGTGATGAATCGCAGCAGAGTGGGTGCTGGAACAGAGCCAGCGGGAGGCGGGCTATGGGCAGGCAGCCTGGGCAGTTAGGCTTAGTTGTAAGAAGGGCTTGGGCTCTGAAGCCAAGCATGCTTTGCTCGACGTCTGACTCCTTATCTCAGGCAAGTGTTTGAAGTTTTCTGTGCCTCTGTTTCCTGGTGTCCAAAATCGGGGTGGAAATAGCAGTTACCTCAGAGGGTCATGAGGGTCTTTATAAATGTTAGGTCATTTAGCTCAGGACAGCCTGGAAGCTCGTTCCTATTTCCCCCATTTTCCATAGAGGGAAGCAGGGGCTCAGGCTGCGGAAGCATTGTAACCAGCAGACAAACATCTAGTGATTGTCACAACCAAAATTCAGACTTGATTCCAATGTCCAGATTTTCTCTACTCTCACTCACTGTTGTTGGAACATCAGTGAAGTCAGAACAGTCACTGCCGGGAGGTGGGTGTGTTGAGCATTTCCTCTGTCCTCACTGTTGGGAAACATTGCTTTCACCTTCCTCGTGGCGCATCTTGAGGTTTCCCCTGCATGTCCAACTGCCCATGGCAGGGTCTGCAGGATTTCAAGACAGCCTCTGTTTGCCCTCTGCCCAAAGGCTCCCTGTTCTCTGCAGGTTGATTCTTAACCCTAACTGCCCCGTCGAGCTTTCCAAAGACAAAAACCAATGCCAGACCGATGAAATCACCACCTTGAGGGTGATGCCCAGGCTGAAAACATTTTAAGAGCCCTCAGTGCTTCTCATGCAGCCAGGGAGAGAACTGCCCCTCCATGGTCCGTGCAGAGTTCTTCCACTCTTGCCCCAGTTACTGCTGCAAACAGGACAAATTCTCTGCTCAGTCTGGGTCTTTCTCCTGAATTTTAGACTTTTATCTGCCTACCAGACATCTCTCCTGGGGCCCACAGGCAGCTGATCAGAACCGAATCAGTTGTCTTTTCTCTCAGACTTGCTCCTTTTCCTGCCCTTCTTATTTCAGGGGATGGCACTAGAATTCAGGACACTGCCACAGCCAGAAAGCTGGCAAGCATCCCTGATTGTCCCTTCATCACACCTGCATCCAGTGTGCCTCCCTGCTAACATGCCATCTTCTCTCACCTCCTAGCCGAAGCATCCTGGACCTGCCTTGGGTCTAGCTGCCTCTACTCCTTCTTGACTGCCTTTGACGTCTCCTCCATCTTTAAGGCACACAGGGGAACTTTGTGATATTCCCCTGCCATCTGTCCACCTGGCGGCCCCACCCATCTCACCACACTCTGGGCTCAGTTCCAGACTATTTGAACTTCCTGGAAAGTAGTTCCCCATGTGTCTCTTTAGCATCTTGCCTTTGCACACACAGCTCCCTGGAGGAAATGGCCTTAACATCCTCCCTTCACCTGATCAGCTCTCTGGCAATCTCAGAACTCACCCCAGAGGCCCTCTTCTCTGGGACAGCCTTGTTATCAATACATTGTGACTCTGTGTGCCCAGACCACCCAGCACTTTTCTAGATCACAGCCCTCTGAAAAGTCCACTGTAAGCATCACTTCACTGTCATCCCTATATACTTAGAAGCTCCTTGAAGCAGAGACCGTCTTTTTTTCTCTTTATTCTCAGTACTCAGTAGAGACTTAGAAATATTTGTGGGTGTAACTGGTTATTCTAGAATTTCTGTGTAGAGAGGGCTAATGGGTAACAGTCTGGAAGAAGTGCCTAGGGGATTTACCCTGAAACTATATTTTCAGTGAATACTTAGTGTTGTTTCTGTCTAATATCTGAAGTGGCAAGTCTTGAAAAATAATAAAGATTTCTTAAAATTATTTTACTCATACTTTATACAAATTTGAAAAATATATTTCCATATTTAAGAATATTATTTGAATTGGGGCAACTTGGGCAGTAGAAAATAAAGATTTGGGGGCCACTAAAGCATTCTCATCCCCCAGGCCCTCTGGAGGGAATGAGGGAGAGGGACGCAAGGGGAAGCGGACTAAAAGATGGACCATGGACTGCTTTGAATTATTATAGTTGCCTGTGCTTTTTATTGGCAGTAATGTGCTAGTAGCAGATGCTTTCGTGGTAGACAGGATCACATTCCTGCTGACCACCACATACTACCCTTCCCATGATATAGCCTGGTTTCACAAGTCGGATAAATTATCAACATTTCCTTTTAAAACAAACATTGGCTCACTTTTCTCTTTTAAGTATTAGTGTCATCTATAATTAAAATTGGATTTTATTGACCATGTATAAAAGTGTTGTAATTAATATTATTCAGTACAGATTTCTGAAGCATCACTGATCCTTGAAGAGCCACATGATGCTTTTCTTTTCTCTTCGTTAGTGACCTTGTTTTTGGAGTTCTGGAAGCGGCGCCAGGCAGAACTTGAGTACGAATGGGACACTGTGGAGTTACAGCAGGAAGAGCAAGCCCGACCAGAATACGAGGCCCGGTGTACTCACGTGGTGATAAATGAGATCACTCAGGTAACTAGGGTGTCGTCTACATGCGATTCAGTCTACATGTTGCTGGGGATCTCAAACTCGGTTGCCCTCTGGAATCACCAAGGAGCTTATAAAATGTTGGTGCCCAGCTTCTGTCTGTGTACACTCATGGTACTCAGTGGAATAGGGTACATTCTGGCGCAAATTTTTTTTTAAAGCTTCTTTGGTGGTTTTTAATGTACAGCCAAAGTGAAGGAGCACTGTTTAGAATTGTGGACACAGGAGACAACTGTGGTCCTTTCTTTTTTAATAACAGTAAAATGAAAAATACATAAGAAATGTATAAAAGATGTATTGATTTGTATGTTTTCATACCAGTAAAAAAAAATAGTGACATAGAAGGAAAGACACACTGATTTTCATAGTTGATTCTCAATTTTTCACATGTACCTTCATTATTATAGCCCTCTCTCTCTCTCATTTTTTTTTTTTTGAGCCTTTATTGAATTTAATACAATATTGCTTCTGTTTCATGTTTTCATTTTTTAGCCACAAGGCATGCAGGATCTTTGCTCCTTGACCAGGGATTGAACCCACACAGCCTGTATTGGAAGGCAAAGTCTTAACCACTTCACTGGCCAGGGAAGTCCCTACGGCTCACTTTTCATCATAGACTAGCCGTCTTGCACTAAGCCTCAGCCACTGCTCCCCCTTCTGGCTGGAATGTGCACAGAGTAGTGTGACTGCTATCCTAAAATCAGAGAGTGGATAAAAGGGGAAACATTTGTTGAGATCCCACTGTATTCAGGCCTCATATTAGGCATTTTTATAACTAAAAATGTAAATATGATGCTTTTATTGGTTGCTTCAGAATTTAAAAATAAAACTCTCTATCTCTTTGTATAAACATTTCAAAGTCAGTGAAAGATGATTTTTTAAAATTATCTGCATTATTGCTTCTTTCCATCCACATAGAAAATTTAGAGCTGATTGTATCTGCAGTCATCAGTATAAGGACAGTAGGTTTTGAATACGAGTAACTCTTGGAGAGAAAATGCTTTTTACCAAGAGCATCTGAAAATGGCTCCAGCTATAGATTTTATAAATTGAGTTGCAGATTTACAGAATATTGGCACTAAAAGGCTCTGGAGAGAGCAGTTCAACCTCCTCATTTTATAAATGGAAAAAAAATGAGGTTCAGTTACCCAACAGAAGGTACAGTTGTCTTTTATAATGTAACAGGCTCCAAATAATTTCCATTATGAATAGTTCTATTGTTTACAATGAAAGACGGGGATCAAAGCATGTGTTTGTGAAAGACTACATTCAGAAAAGAAGGCTGAAATTTAGACAAAATCAGATATGCATAATGTTTTTGAGTACTGAAAAACAAATGCCTGTGTTATTGGCAATGTATGAAAAATACTGAGGAAAAGATATTTTGGAAATTTAAACCTACCCATTTTAAAGTAAAATTGCCAGCTAATAAGTTAAATTTCCATTGTAGCATTGCTTGGTAAAAAATTGAAGATGAAGGTTCATTTTTTTCCTTCTTATTCCTCACTTTGTTTTTATTGCAAACACATCCTCCATTGTATAGAGAGGTCAGCAGTGTTATGGTGAGGCCCTGGGAATAAAAACGTATGGAATTCATATCCAAACACAACAACTTACTAGCTGAGTGATACTGGAAATTTGTTAACTTCTCTGTGCCATAGTTTGGCCAGCCATAAAACAGAAATACAAGAGTTGTTTCCTCATATGATTGTGGTAAGCTGATGGAGTTAATGAACAGAATCTACTTGGAATAACACCTGGAACAAAGGAAATGCCATGTGTATGTTTGCAGCTATGATCACATGGTTGATTGGGCCTCTCAAAAAAAAATCTCAATATATTCATATAAACTGTAAAACAGAAATGCTAAAAACTCAAGAGTTACACTTTATTAATGCAAAAGTTGAGTCAGGAAACTTACAGTGGATGCCTGGTGCTTGCAGACATCTGCGAGACTTGCTGTCCTGCACCGGCTCTTGGCTATCACTGCAGTCACTTCTGAAATCTGAGACAAGCTCAGAAATAGTGCTGTCAGATACCCAGACTGTTGAGCTCAGATCATAGCAGATAAACAGTATGTTATTCACACTTGCCTTTTCAGAAACTGTTAGTAAAATAAACACTGCACTGGTATTGTTGTGTGTATGTTGGAAATTGTTAACCAAAAAAAAAAAAGCATGCAATTTTGAATAAGGAGGCTGAATCTGAAAACTAATTTTTTTAAAAAAAAATTAAGCCTAGGTTCTTGAGACTGTGTGTTTTTTAAGAGCACCCAAGAATGCATTTTTCCTGTAAGTCAAATTTTAATTTTGTATAGAGGCTTGGATAAGTTAATGATTTTATCTTTAAACTCTGTGTGTGTGTGTGTGTGTATGTGTATGTATGTGTGTCTTATCAACTTTAAATG
>SJYC01075878.1:0-17796 GCA_006408675.1 Madoqua kirkii | reverse complement strand
ACATATATATATATATATAGATATAAAGGAAGGTAAGCACCACCACAAACATAAACACAGAACAAGTCTTTTATGCCAGGTGTCTCCTTGTATATTAATAATTTTGGATTCTAGATCCTCCCCAAAATCCTCACCTTGACAAGCACTGATCATTTTTTCCTATAGCTGTAGGAAAAAGTGATTTTTCCTATAGTCTTGGTTTTTTTTCTGGAATTTTTATATAAATGAAAATGACTAGGATGTAGTCTTCTGTGTCTAGTTTTTTTTAATTATCACAATCCTTGTGAGATTCACCCAAACTGTTTGGTGTATTCATACTTTCCTTCTAGTAAGTAACTTGTCATTATATACATATACTACAATTTGTTTATCCTTTGAATGGATTGATGATGGGCAATTGGGATTTTTCTAGTTTGTGTTATTATGAATAAATTTCTGTGAACATTTACATATAAAAAATTAAACCTAGGATACAGCAACCAATTAGGAGAAAAATCATTTTGTTGGAGAAATCCTTGATTGACTTTTTTTTCTTTTTTAATTAGGAAGAAGAGCGTGTTCCCTTTACCACCTGGGGAAAGTGTTTACGTGTAACCCTCTGTGCCAGTGCTGTCTTTTTCTGGGTAAGAATCTGCAACAGGTTTTTTTCAGTATCTAGTTTTAAATGTTGAGAAAACTGAAAAGTCGAGCTGGAAACTGTGCAGTCTCATAAAAAAGACTGATTCCAGAGAACAATTAAGCCACCACATGGAGTGGCTCTCAAGGTTTCACAGTAACTCCTGCTTTTTTTTACCTCTGTTCTTTAAATCAGATCCATGGTTCAGGTTTTCCAGTTTCTAATAAAGAGACTGGATGGGAGGCATCAAGTATTCTAAAATTTTCCAAGAGTAGCCTTAATAAAAAGATGATAGGAACTATCAAGAAATAAAAACTTCTGAAAGACATAAAAGAAGTCTTAAATGATTCTAGATAAAAAGATAGTGCTTTTAAAATATCAGAACTTAAAGTAATTTTGTGTTTATTATTAATAAAATCATATTGTTGCTCTTCAGTCACTAAGTTGTATCTGACTCTTTGTGACCCCATGGACTGCACCACACCAGGCTTCCCTGTCCTTCACTATCTCCCAGAGTTGCTCAAACTCCTGTGCATTGAGTCAGTGATGCCATCCAACTATCTCATCCTCTGTCACCCACTTCTCCTACCCTCGGTCTTTCTCAGTATTAGGATCTTTGCCAGTGAGTCAATTCTTCCCATCAGGTGGCCAAAATATTGGAGATTCTGCTTCAGTATCAGTCCTTCCAATGAATATTCAGGATTGATTTCCTTTAGGATTGACTGGTTTGATCTCCTTGAAGTCCAAGGGACTCTCAAGAGTCTTCTCCAGTATCACAGTTCAAGAGCATCAGTTTTATGGCCCTCAGCCTTCTTTATGGTTCACTTCTTACATTCATATATGACTACTGGAGAAACTATAGCTGAGACTATATGGACCTTTGTTGGCAGTGTGATATCTCTGCTTTTTAAATATGCTGTCTAGGTTTATCATAGCTTTTCTTCCAAGGAGTGAGTGTCTTTTAATTTCATGGCTGCAGTCCCTGTATGCAGTGATTTTGGAGCCCAAGAAAATTAAATCTGTCACAGTTTCCATATTTCCCCATCTATTTTCCGTGAAGTGATGGGACCAGATGCCATGATCTCAGTTTTATGAATGTTGGGTTTTAAGCTAGCTTTTCCATTCTCCGCTTTTACCCTCATCAAGAGGCTCTTTATTCTTTGCTTTCTGCCATCAGAGGGGTATCATCTGCATATCTGAGGCTATTGCTTTTTCTCCTGGCAGTCTTGATTCCAGCTTGTGATTCATCCAGCCCAGCATTTTTCATGATGTACTCTGCATATAAGTTAAATAAGTAGAAGGACAATATATAGCCTTGATGTACTCCTTTCCCAATTTTGTATCATTCCATTGTTCCATGTCCAGATCTAACTGTTGCTTCTTGATCTGCAAATAGGTTTCTCAGGAGACAGGTAAGGTCGTTTGGTATTGCCATCTCTTTTAGAATTTTCCACAGTTTATTGTGATCCACACAGGCAAAGGCTTTAGCCTACTCAGTGAAGCAAAAGTAGATTTTTTTTTTTTAATTCTCTTGTTTTTATGTGATCCAGTGGATGTTGGCAGTTTGTTCTCTGGTTCCTCTTCCTTTTCTAAACTCAGCTTGTACACCTGGAATTTCCTGGTTCACTACCTGCTAAAGCCTTGATTGAAGGATTTTGAGCATTCCCCTGCTAACATGTGAAATTGGTGCAATTGTGCAATAGTTTGAACATTCTTTGGCATTGCCTTTCTTTGGGATTGGAATGAAAACTGACCTTTTCCAGTCCTGTGGCTACTGCTGAGTTTTCCAAATTTGCAGGCATATTGAGTGCAACACTTTCACAGCATCATCTTTTAGGATTTGAAATAGCTCAAATGGAATTCCATCACTTCCACTAGCTTTGTTGTTGGTAATGCTTCCTAAGATCCACTTGACTTCACATTCAAGGATGTCTGGCTCTAGGTGAGTGACCACACCGTCATGTTTATCCAGGTCATTGAGACCTTTTCTGCACAGTTCATCTGTGTATTCTTGCTACCTCTTCTCAATCTCATCTGCTTCTGTTAGGTTCTTGCTGTTTCTGTCCATCTTTGGGGGGCTTATTATTAATAAAATCATATTAGTAACATAATGAGTTTTATTAGCTCAAGAGACTTACCTGCTGGCTCAGCAGTAAAGAATCTGCCTGCAATGCAGAAGGCACAGAAGACACAGGTTCAATCCCTGGGTGGGGAAGAAACCCTGGAGAAGAAAATGGCAACCCATTCCAGTATTCTTGCCTGGAAAATTCCATGAACAGAGGAGCCTGGCAAGCTACCATCCATGGAGTCACAAAGAATCAGACACAACTGAGCACATGGCGCAACATTAGCTTAAGGATATCCAGGTTAGAGAATAGGACATGAAGCCCAGATATGAGCTCAGTAACAGTTTAACATATGAAAAGGAAGGCATTACAAATCAGGGAGATGAGTAAAGATTATTCAGTAAATGGCAATGAAACAGTTGTTAGCTATTTGGGAAAAAAGAAAGGAAAGATTGAAATCATACTCTAAACCACATTCTGTGATAAATTCCAGAAAAGAAACATTAAAAAAGTAACATCATAAAAAATTAGAAGTATATATATATATATATATATATATGCACACACACACAATTCCTAGATGTGGAAGAAGTTTCAGAGGAAAGTATTATCCAGTTTCTATGCATCAAAAGCATCCTAAATTTAAACAGAACATCCAAAGAAAATATTTGTCAACAAATAGGACAAAGGGCTAGTTCCTTCAATACATAAAGACTTCAGAGCACTTCTAAGATAACACCAAAAATCTCAGGAGTTAAGAATGCAGAGGAAATGAATATGCATTCAGAAAGGAAAAAAATACAATGGCAGATGTCAAACCTCAGTGGTAATTAAATCAGTGCACATGAAAATGAAATACAGTTTTTCACCTCTCAAATGATAAGACTCTAAGGATGAAGTGCCAAATGATCCTCTACTCTCATACCTAGACTACTGGATTTATACGCTGCTCTAGCCTTCTTAGGAAGCAGTTTGGCAGTACATATCAAAAGTCAAAAATATTCTTATGCTTTAATCTACTAATTAAGCTTTTAAAAACTTTTAATCAGGAAGTATTTCAAAATGATAAAAGTCAGCATGATTTAATCAGACATTTTATACATATATATAATATTTGTATTGATATATAAATATTATATATACATATATAAAATATCTGCCAAAAATTTCCTCCTTTGATATAGTAGAATTTTGGACAGCCATGAAAAAGTATGTCCACAAACATATTTTATGACCTATGAAAATGTTATGATTATGATGGGCTTAGGAACAAAGTTAATATGTAAAATAATTTCTATATGCAAAGAGTACATAGTTCTGAAGGAATTATGCCTGCATATTGATGCATTCTTTCCTATTTTTATCTTTTATTCATTTTGATATTTGGAGTCTTTCAGTTATAGGTGACAGAAGATCAGTCTCTGGTTGGTTTAAACAATAATCAAAAAGTGGGGATGGGTGAGCTTTCTTGGTTCTTACAACTGAAAAATCTCATGTCTGACGGGTGACTTCAGTCAAGGGCATTGCAGCCCAGATGATGTCACGGCCAGTTTTGTTCTGACCGCTCTGTGTCCAGTGGCGTCCCAGTACAGGGCTTCTAGGCATCCCTCATGGGCAAAGGTGGCTGCAGTTTTCCAGATCTCACATCACATCCAAGCCAAGAAAGGTCTGCTCAGCAGTTTCCCCTGTTGACAGAGGAAGCTCATCTGTCGTGTGGACACTAGCACTATCCCCTCACATCTCAGTGGCTCTTAGTAGGTTATTTGCCCATTCTGGAATCAGTGCTGAGCCACACTTACTTGTCTCAGACCAATTGGGATCTACGTGTGGAGCCCAGGGAAGGTGGGCAGTAGAGCCCAAACCACTGGAATGAAAATAGAGAGGAGGTTATTTACCCTAAAACAAAACTAAGTGCTCTTCTAAGACAGGGAACAGATCCCAGGCAGCAGAAGCAACCAGTGTCCAGTGTCCACAACCAGGGCACTTTCCAATTTGCTCTAAACACATACATTAAAGTCATGATCAGAAAAAATGAAATGTAAGAAACTGGAGGAAGAAGGATGAAAAGTTTCCCTGTCTCTTTAAGAAGTATTGAAGCCATTAAGTGCTCTGAAGAAAAATGGAAGCATGTCAAGTGCGTAAAAGTTCTGAAATGAATTAAAATTCAACCATGTAGGAGGCAGTGCCGCATAGAATTTCCTGTGTCTTGGACACTGAGAATCTCAGTTCTCTCACTGGTTACTTAATTGGGGGCATATTGCTTCATCTGTTT
Organism: Madoqua kirkii; assembly: GCA_006408675.1. Classification (NCBI taxonomy): domain Eukaryota; kingdom Metazoa; phylum Chordata; class Mammalia; order Artiodactyla; family Bovidae; genus Madoqua; species Madoqua kirkii. The sequence goes on along the minus strand of SJYC01075878.1, from coordinate 12,842 downwards.
GTGGCTCTATTTCCTCATCTGTAAAAAGAAATACAACACTACCCACCTCCCGGGACAGGTGTGAGGATTTAAAAAAATATGTGGATGCTGAAGCAATAGTAAGCATTTAAAGACTCTCAACTATTAATGATTACTGAATTTTAAAAGTTACTAGCAGACTTAAAAAGAAAACACAACTATTTCAATGGCCTGTATGTGTTGTGCATTTCTCTCAGCCTTAACTAATTTTCACACATACACACACAGTATTATTTCCTTTCACAAGTGTGAAGCCCTAACTGTGAAGAAAAGGAGATAGAGAGATTAGTGGAGGAAGTATAATGCTTCACCCACAAACTGATGGCTTCAGAAGTAAGGAAAACATCTTTTTTAACTCTTTGGGGCACCATAATCATGGCCAAAATTTAGACAGTGCTTTTCACGTGCCTGGGCTTACTGCTCTGTTTTTACCTGTAGTAACTCATTGAAGTGAATGAAGTCGCTCAGTTGTGTCCGACTCTTTGCGACCCCATGGACTGTAGCCCACCAGGCTCCTCCGTCCATGGGATTATCCAGGCAAGAGTACTGGAATGGGTTGCCATTTCCTTCTCCAGGGGATCTTCCTGACCCAGGGATCGAACCCAGGTCTCCCGCATTGCAGGCAGACGCTTTAGCCTCTGAGCCTCCAGGAGTCTCACAATAATCCTATAGATTACTTGCTGTTATTATCCCCCCATAATATGGGTGAGGAAATTGAATGCCCCTAAGGCTAAGTAAATTGCACTAGGTGGAGGAGCTGGGATTCGAACTCTGGAGTGCGGCCAGGCTTGTGATCGCTCCCTCTGCTGCCCGCGGCTGGTAGAAACCAGCTTCCCTCTGTAACTGTAAACAACATGCCATGATTGGCTTGGCCCCGTAATTCACATTCACTATAGCTTTCTCTATCATGGCAGTCATCGCAGGCCATCAGAGACACTGAATACGTGCCTCCGGAATGTAGCTTTCTCTATCATGGCAGTCATTGCAGGCCATCAGAGACACTGAATACGTGCCTCCGGAATGTGTCCAAGAAGGTAGATACGGGGAATGCAGTTTAAAAATGGGACCTTCAGTGTGCCCTGTTCAGAGGCCAGAGAAAACCCAGCTAGTGAGGAAGTGTCTGCGGTGTTTGACACCTGCACTGATCCTGGGTCTGCGCAGTCAAAACTACAATGGATTAGGGAAATGAACCTTGTGCAGGTGCAGGTATAAATAACTGCCGGTTTAAGATCTCAAGATCCAAGTATAAAGCGCGTGTGAAGCGTTTGTCAGCAGAGAGCCGCCTGCTGCCGTTTCCGGTGGTGACCTCGGGGAACCTCTGCAGCTTCACTGGTTCTGTCCATGGGATTATCCAGGCAAGAGTACTGGAATGGGTTGCCATTTCCTTCTCCAGGGGATCTTCCTGACCCAGGGATCGAACCCAGGTCTCCCGCATTGCAGGCAGACGCTTTAGCCTCTGAGCCTCCAGGAGTCTCACAATAATCCTATAGATTACTTGCTGTTATTATCCCCCCATAATATGGGTGAGGAAATTGAATGCCCCTAAGGCTAAGTAAATTGCACTAGGTGGAGGAGCTGGGATTCGAACTCTGGAGTGCGGCCAGGCTTGTGATCGCTCCCTCTGCTGCCCGCGGCTGGTAGAAACCAGCTTCCCTCTGTAACTGTAAACAACATGCCATGATTGGCTTGGCCCCGTAATTCACATTCACTATAGCTTTCTCTATCATGGCAGTCATCGCAGGCCATCAGAGACACTGAATACGTGCCTCCGGAATGTAGCTTTCTCTATCATGGCAGTCATTGCAGGCCATCAGAGACACTGAATACGTGCCTCCGGAATGTGTCCAAGAAGGTAGATACGGGGAATGCAGTTTAAAAATGGGACCTTCAGTGTGCCCTGTTCAGAGGCCAGAGAAAACCCAGCTAGTGAGGAAGTGTCTGCGGTGTTTGACACCTGCACTGATCCTGGGTCTGCGCAGTCAAAACTACAATGGATTAGGGAAATGAACCTTGTGCAGGTGCAGGTATAAATAACTGCCGGTTTAAGATCTCAAGATCCAAGTATAAAGCGCGTGTGAAGCGTTTGTCAGCAGAGAGCCGCCTGCTGCCGTTTCCGGTGGTGACCTCGGGGAACCTCTGCAGCTTCACTGGTTCCCTCAGGGTCTCCTCAGCTGTGGGGATGAAGACAGCCACCAGCACCTGCTCACCCAGCCCTCGAGTCAGGGAGAGGGTCCCTGGAAGGAAACATATCCTTTTCATGGACTATGCTGTGCTGTGCTTAGTTGCTCCGTAGTGTCTGGCTCTTTGCAGCCCCCATGGACTGCAGCCCACCGGGCTCCTCTGTTCATGGGGATTCTCCAGGCAGGAACGCTGGAGTAGGCTGCCATGGACTACAACTAAGCAAAAAACGCTCATTTATAACCTAAGTAGTTCCATACCTAGAAGGGATATTTTCACTGGTTCTGCGATCAAGATTTTTTTTCTTCTACCAGAACATGCTACCAGGCACTCCCATTTTGAAGATACTGTAAAGATTCTCTCTCTCTACTTCTTTTTATTAGGGCTTCTGTTTTAGAGCTGTTTCAGGTTTACAGAAAGTACAGAGCTCCCACAGACCCCTCCTTCCCCGCTCACAGCGGCTCCTGCTGTTAGCATCATCCGTTAGTGGGGGCGCCAGTTCTTTTGACTGGTATTATTCCTTCTGCTTTCTCTGAAATTTAACATGTCTGATTTTCACTCCTCTTGTGGCAGTTAAGTGAGATTTAACATCACTTTGCAATGCACGTTGTCCATTTCAGCATGGGGCCAGTTTTTAAGTGAAAGTATAATTATTGATGAGTCTCACGCTGCTGTGTTAATATATTGTGTTTTCAGATCCTGTTGATCATTGCCTCCGTTATTGGGATCATTGTCTACAGGCTCTCAGTGTTTGTTATATTTTCTGTAAACCTCCGCAAGATCTCTAATGGAACAGACCCAATCCAGAAGTATGTAACTCCACAGATGGCCACGTCCATCACTGCTTCCCTCATCAGCTTTATCATCATCATGATTCTGAACACGATATATGAGAAAGTGGCAATCATGATTACTAACTTTGGTAAGGTCCTGCTGTATATCTATAACATGGGTCTTTTCTAAGCCATTTTTAGAGGCAAGGAAAAACAGGCACTGTATATTTTAGGCATTCCAATTCCAGTATGTTACAATTTTTAGAAAATTTCAAGTGTAAACATATTTTCTCCAGCCTGTCCAAGAAATGAATTATCTCCAGGTTTGCATTAGTAAAAAGGGACAAAGCAAAGACAGTCATTATGATGTCCAAGCTCTGTGTAAACAGATCAGTGCTGAATAATATTTTCAATTACATCGTATTATGTACCCTATTGTTGAAAGTAAATAGTCTCTTTATTGCAGATAAGTGGAAGAGGGTCACGATGCCAGTGGTAAATCTGCTTCTGCACTGCGGAGAGGACAAACCATTAGATTGTTATGCATCTTCCCCCCACGCTGTTCATATTAATATAGCTCCACTCTGATCAGCTCTGGCCATTGTTGTAAATGTGTCTTCTTTCTGGCTTGTTTCCCAGGCAGCTGCTTAGTAGCCAGAGTTAAGTGCTTCCTACACACTGCCTGTGGCTGGGTCGTTCTCCAGAATATGATGTTCAGTGGTCATCTTCTGAAAATGATAAGACTGGTTTAAATTCTAAACTCGGAGGACAACCCATTTTGTCTTCCCCCAAATGCTTCTAACAGAGTTTCCCTTTCCAACAGACCTACCTTATTGTAGTTCAGGAAGACAAGAGAATATCATTTAGCATACTGTTCAACATTAATTTTCTGTCTTACATTGAAAGAGGATAGTTCTTGCCTATTTGATATCATTGTGGTTATAAATTTTAAGGAACAGTTGACTGCTTTTCTGCCCTTTGGGATATTGTTTCTCCTAGGGGGGAAATTCAACAATGTGTAAACTTGGAATTAACATTGTAGCTACATTAAGAAATTCAGAACAGCTAAAATGGAAACTGTGAATTGTGTTTTTTTAATCATGTTAACTCATGTATCAGTATGATTTTGATTAGAGTCTCAAAGCTGTTAGCAATTTTAAAATCTTAATATTTCTTTTAACTACAGAACTCCCTAGGACCCAGACTGATTATGAGAACAGCTTAACCATGAAGATGTTCTTATTCCAGTTTGTCAACTACTACTCTTCGTGTTTCTACATCGCATTCTTTAAGGGCAAATTTGTGGGTTATCCAGGAGATCCAGTTTATTGGCTGGGAAAATACAGAAATGAAGAGGTGTGAATATAGAGTTACGTTCTCTTGGCAATTTAAGCTGTTGCATGTTTTCTCTTAGTTACCCAATGAAAAGTATATTCCTTACATTTTCATTGTATATTCCTTATAATTTTTTTTAGCCTAAACTAGAATTTTAGAAAAATAAATAAAATTAATGACTATTTCATGTTAGATCCATCTAAAATTTAAATGGGACTTTTTAATATTTCAGTGTGACCCAGGTGGGTGTCTATTTGAACTGACAACACAGCTGATAATCATCATGGGAGGAAAAGCAATCTGGAATACATACAAGAGGTGTTACTTCCGTGAGTACCGAGTTGTGTAATTTTGAGAATAGAACGGCCCACCCATCACACTCCTTGCCTGCATGTCCACATTGCTGCACGCCCACCTCTAACATGGAGGAGACTCTCTGCTTATTATCCAACAGTGTTTAATAATGATATTTTAAACCCCATTTGCTATAGTTTCTGCCTATTAGCCTATCCTTGGGGGATGATGGTTCATAGCCCTCTGAGAGATGGCCCTTGTTGGAGCTTCAGACTACATTTTTTCACAGCTTGTTACAACTTTCTCCACCTTTTATACATGCATTTAAAAATCAGTAATAGTAATTTGTTGAATTCTAAGTATGTTCCAGTCAGTGTATTAAGTGCTTTATATACTCTCTCATTTAATCATCCAAACAGTGCTTATTTTTATTTCCCTTCTGCAGATGAAGAATCCATGTCTTAATTAGATTAAATGATTTGCCTGAGTTCACACAGCCAATAAGAGGCTACTGTGGATTCAAATGTAAAACCCCATGGCTCCAAATCCACATGCTTTTAAGAACAGAGGTTCACTTATGGTCCTAAAGCACCAGGCTATGTAGCAGTTTAGGATACAGTTGTCAAAAATAACTACAAAGGTTTTGACTTACAGTTTTTTTCCTGGAAATGAGAACAGATGTTAGCTAAGGTCACTCTGTCTTTTTCAACGAAGCCCAATCCTATATCAGAGTGGACAAGTCCAATGCCATCTGTAATTTCTACATCTTTCAGCTTATTGTCTTAGTATTCTATTGCTGCTTTAACAAATATCCCCACAGTTAATGGTTATTGGAAGAAAATGGGGGAGGGGAGCCCCACAAAATAATAAATTGAATATTAGTATCCTGTGGTCCTGAAACTCAGAAGTCTGCAGAGGTCTCACTGGGCTGACGTCAAGGTGCTGGCAGGGCTGTTTCCGCCAGGCTCCAGGGAATCTGTATGTTTGCCTTTTCTAGCTCCTAGAGGCTACTTGCATCCCTTGCCCTGTGACTTCTTTCTCCATCTCACAGCCAGCAAGGCTGCCTGTCTCTGACTCTTTTCTGCGGTTACATCTCCCTCCCACACCCCTCTCTACCTTCTCTTCTGCCTCCACCTTGCACTTTTAATGACCCTTTGAGTACACTGGGCCCACCTGGATAATCAAGTCTTGTCTCTCATAGAGTCAGCTGATTGGCACCCTTACCTGCATCTGCACCCATAATTTTCATATGTTTCAGGGATTAGGATGTGGACATCTGTGGGAAGACTATTTTCCTGCCTGCCACACTTCCCTTATCAAGGTGATTTCTGGCTCTGAGTTTCTGTTGTCACCAAACTATTGCTCCCTCTCTTGTCTTGCTCCCACATCGGTACTCTGCTCCTGCCAGCCTGAATGCCAAATGCAGCCTTCTCAGTGTCCTCCAAAACCACTCACACAAGCAGGCCTTGCTGATGTTTGGGGCACAGAGGAGAAACTTAGGCAACTTGAATCTCGAAGTGCAAACTCCATCTCTTCAGTTTTCATCCCACTGTATTACTGAGAATCTGGTTGTTTACTTATCACCCTTCTCTGTAGGCTCCAGGATACGAGCATTCTGCCATGTCTTCCTGCCACCACACCCAGCTTCCTTCTTATCCTTTCTTCTCCCTCTCCTATCCTTTCTTCTCTCTCCTTTATTACCAAGTTTCTACTTTTTGTAGAGCAGTTAATTTCCTGTCCTTTTTTTTTTCTTTCTGTTTTTGAAGAGCAAAACCTTTTGGATTTCAGCATATCCTTCCACATTTTTTCACTGGAGCTTTATCTTCTATCTTCAATGTAAATTATCAGGGTCTGTCTGTAAATAAGGATATCCTCTTTCCTCCAGTTCCATCCAGCCCCCTCAAAAACAGATTCTGATCTTAGCTGTGAAATGAATACTTTTTTGTCCTACTGTGCAGTAGACAACCCTTACTGGGCTCACAGTTAGATTTTTTCCAGATGAGTAAAAGTAGGTTGTGTGCAAATAATACTGTGTTTCCATATGAAAATGAATGTATCAAATAGAAGAAAAGCTTAACTCAGATTACCAAAAAAAAAAAAAAGCATTTTCTGAAGGAAATAGGTTAGTTACCTAACACTGAGTGTTAGTGAATAACTCATCAGTGAGCTACTTTCTGATTTAAACAATCAAGGAAAAGGGTATATTTCCTAAACTGCTACTAAGAAATTCATACAAAATGGAATTTGTTCATGTGAAATAGTTAAAAATAAAGGATACATTATAGTCCAAGTGGTTTGTTTATACCTTCACTTCAAGGAAACACATTATTGTAAATTCTTGTGAGTTGAACTTTACCTTCAGGTATTTTTATTACTCACCTAGAATATTGGAACTGGGGCTTCCCTGCTGGCTCAGAGGTTAAAGCGTCTGCCTCCAATGCAGGAGACCCGGGTTTGATCCCTGGGTCGGGAAGATCCCCTGGAGAAGGAAATGGTAACCCACTCGAGTATTCTTGCCTAGAGAATCCCATGGACAGAGAAGCCTGGTAGGATACAGTCCATAGGGTCGCAAAGAGTCAGACACGACTGAGCGACTTCACTCTCTTTGAAAACTGAGAGTGCTAAATGGTAGGCAAGTTAGGGACTTCCCTGGTGGCTCAGTGGCTAAGATTCCATGCTTCCAATACAGGGGGTCAGAGTTTGATCCTCAATCAGGGAACTAAATCCCACATGCTGCCACTAAAGGTCCTGAATGACACAATGAAGATCAAAGATCCTGTGTGCTTCAACTAATACCAAGCATAGCCAAATAAATAGTGCAATGTAGAGAATAGCTTCTGCTCTTTATAAAGGTGCCAGTTTCCTTCCTTCCTTTTCATACAACATTCTAACATAACAGAGATATATCAGTTACTTTTGCTATCAGAACTACACCTATTACAAAAACACATAGAAAGGGGAAAGAAAACTTACAGAAGTTAGTGGCTATTTTCACACCATTTAAATATGTCAAAAGGAACATGCATACTTAGTTGCTTAGTCATGTCCAGCTCTTACAACCCCATGTACTGCAGCCTGCCAGGCTCCTCTGTCCATGGGGATTCTCCAGGCAAGAATACTGGAGTGGGTTGCCATGCCCTCCTCCAGGGGATCTTCCCCACCCAGAGATCAAATTCACATCTCTTCTGTGTCTCCCTCATTGCAGGCAGATTCTTTCCTGTCTGAGTGAGAAATGAATTTCATCATAAATTCACCTGCTTCCACCCTCAGCTCCACTTGGGATCCTTGCCTAGGGTTCTCAGAGCAGATGAAAGCCATATGATGCTGTGATCTAGGCTCCCTTTAGGGGCTTGGGGAGATCTCTCTAGCACGTGCATCAGCATGTGGCATTTAGTAGGTCCTCAGTAGAGCCAGCTGAGTGAACGAGTGACGCATGTGCTTCAAATACAGACATCAGTAAATTAATGGAATTGTTCACTGGACCCAGGGAACAAGCCTAGGCTCTTTGGCCTTCCCAGCCTCACTTCCTTTTTTGATAATTGGAGCATTCCTGGGAATTTTATTCTATACTTGACAGAAAACTAGTACAGTTCTGCATTAAGCTACTCATGCTGAAGAAATTTTATGATAAAATGTTAAAAAAAAAACAGAGTTAAACATCCAAAATGCCTTAGCGTTGTCCTTTGGTGTTTAGAAAATGGGTGGCTGTAATTCTCTCCCTTTATATGTTTTCTATAACATTCACTATTTAGATAATAAGAAAGAGCAGACTTTTTACAAGAGGAAATATCTCCTGTCAAGATATAATTTGACTAGGGAATGAATCAGAGACATACAATAAGAGAATCCTAAGTACAGGTGTTCTTCACTCTGCACACTCAGTCTTAAAATTTAGCAGTAGTAAACTCAGGAGTAAAATAGATTCAGATAGTGAAGGATGCTTGTATTCAAAATTAGCAAGTGGAAATATCCTAAACAGAAATGGTGATGATCTATAATATATGGATAAAATGTGGTAATAAAGAGACAAAGACAAAATGAGGTGTAAAGTGTTTCACACACTTCACATGTAGTAAATATTCAATAAAGTTACGGACAATTTTTTAGTGATAGTGTTAGACTAATATGCATGGTCCTTCCTAAGAAAATTACTTTGTAACCCATGCTTAGAGGAAGAATCTTTTTCCCCAGCCTTGACCAGGGGAAGAAGTATCCAGTGTGTCTATAGTTTTAAACAGTTTTATAGGTGATTCTCACGGGCAATTAAATTGCTATTCCTGTACTAGAATCATAACCCAATAGAAAAACCCAAAAGACCACGAACAATAACAGATGGACCTCAAACCAAGATTTCCTGCTACAGATGAGTCATTCAACTCAGACTGAGCAAGAGGCTCCGAGTGTGAAGCTCAGAAAAGCAGGCTAGTCAGGACTTTGATCTGACCTAATATGACGGGTGGTGGGAGGCAGTACAGTACAAGGAACAAGCGCCAGATGAGTTAGTCATGCAAGGGACCGCCAGGACAGAAGCCTCATCCTGAATCCGAGGCATGATGGATTTGGGTCGCTGACCGTGAAAGACCTGTTTCTCTGGAGCCCGGAAAGGGTTTCGCGAGAGGCTGAGGCTGAGAGTATGAGGGCAGAGCCAAAACGAAGCCAACAGAACCCAGTGATCTGGAGTTGGGTGTCCCGAAGCGGGGTGGATGTGTGTGGTCTTTGTTGCCACGTGTACTACAAGGGCCCTTGGAAAGTCTGAAGAACGGCACATTCCCGGCCAAACCTCAGACTTGAATGATTACAGAGCCCCGGGTTGTGGCCTCGGAAGTCGCACCAGCAGCAAGTGCTCCACGTCATTCTGTAAGTGCTGAAGGGAGGTGCAAGCCAAGACTCTAAGTAACTTAGCCCTCATTTACTGTTGGCCTCAGCCAATTAAAGAAAATCTCACACAGGGGGTTTTGATGTGTTAGGAAGTTTGCTAAATCCTCATCTGTTCTGAGTCATTTCATTCTGACAACAACCCTGGGCAGTGTAGGCTTTATCACCCCATCTTACGTAAACTTGACTAAAGTTATAGCGAATAAGAGATGAAGTGTGGACTCAGATCCAGGGATATGTCTGAACCCATATCCCCTCCACTTCCACAGCCTCCTGCTTTTCCCCTAATGTCAAAGAAGGAAGAAGTGGGGGAAGACTGTGAAGCCAAGGGCACGGTTCTGGTAGAGAAATCTCCCCTCAGCAAGCCTGGGGAAGTGTCAGTGAGCAGTTAACACTGAGATCAGAGCAGAGGGAAATCCAGCATGGTCAGCTATTTGTAATTCACATCTTACAGTTTGTGTAGATGGCTGGGTGTGTGTGTACATAACAGGTGTTCACGTGCAACACTTACAGTGGTATTTACAGTGAAATCCTTATAAATGTGCTGTGTAATCAGCCAGAGCTTAACCAGATGCTACGTTTTTTGCTGTTGTGGTGCATCTTCTGATGAACTCGACAAGTAAACCACAAGCCAGCTGTTATTTCAGGGGACAACAGCCCTATAAGCTAGAGCTGCACACCCTGTTTCAACGCCAACTGTTTCCAATTTCTTTTCAAGAGAAATTGCCATTAAAAAGGGGTTGGTGGGGGGTGGCATTCAACTGGCCCCAGAATCTTCTGAGAAAGAAAAGCACATAACCCAAGAGGAAACACAGGACTGCTCTGGAGGCAGCTTCCAGCATTGGGGGCAGAGCACTGGGCCAGGATTCCTCCGAGCTCCGCACTGACTTTGAGGAAACAAGTCACATCTTTGGTCTTTTAATTTGTTCAGCTGAAAATAGGGCCTTGGATCTGTCTTATCCAAAGTCAAAGGATGTCACTTTTCTGCACAGTGCCCTCAATGATTCCCCACTTCCTTCCGTGTAAAAAAAATGCCCAAATCCTCACTGTGGTCTCTTAGGCTCCAACCCCCACGATCAACAGACTTACTTTTCTCTTTGCCCTGGGCCACACAGGCCTCCAGACTTCCCTGAGGGCTCAGCAGGTAGATAATCCGCCTGCCACACAAGAGACGCAGGTTTGATCCCTGGATCAGGAAGATCCTCTGAAGGAGGGCACGGCAACCCACCCCGGTATTCTTGTCAGGCTGAGTCAGAAGTGCCTTGGCACACGCACACTGGCCTCTATGCTTTGTTTATCTTCTCTGGTAGTTTTCCGCCTGGAAAGATCACTTTGGATAAGAGCAGGAAAATGCTGGGGGAGGGGGGTGGGGGCGGAGCAAAAGTTAATCAAATGAGGAAAAGTATTTTTAAAAAACAAAAATGCCCACGAGAATACAGGTAGGAGGACAAATCATAGTTACAGTTGTGATAAAACCAGGTATGTAGTCAATATTATTCTTCACAATATTTTGGGATAGAGAGGCAGAAATAAAAATAAATTTAGCATGAAAACAAGAAATTGAATTCTTGGAAAGATGTGTTCAGCTCAAAATATCAGTAATACTTTGACGCTCTTGGTCTGACCGTATTCTGACTGATAATTTGATCTTTTTGGCAGCTGGGTCATGAACGTGTTTGGACGGTGTAATACCGTTTCAGGAGCAGAAAAGACAATTCCACGATGGGAACAAGACTACCATCTGCAGCCCATGGGCAAACTGGGATTATTTTATGAATATCTTGAAATGAGTAAGTCACTAGTGAAATTTTGGGTTGCATGAAATATATGGAAACATGCTTTGGATCCCCAAAGCATCGATTATAGAGCCAAATTATTATCTAGCCTATTGAAATGGAGTCCATTTTTCTCCACTAGGTAAACTTATGCGATCAGGCTTTCAAATATGGTGACTGTGTATATCTTTATCAATATTTGTATTACACAAAGCTGAAAATTTATTACACAGCACTGAAATGGCATATTCATTGAGGAACATCTTCACCATTAATTCTGAGGATACTTACTATGTTGTCTAAAGATGAACTCAGAGCTATTATTAGCCGTGACTCAGCCCTGGCTGGAGTTCATGCAGCGCAGCTGTTGGCTGATTCCTTCTGAACAGACAAGCCCATGGGAACAAGGGTCACAGAGTCCCCCCAACCCCCTCGCCATCTCACACTTGCCTTTGACATTGTATCTATTGCTTCTGGTTGGTGGTTTCTGCCTAATTCCTTGAGTGACCTCATGGCAAATCACTGGCTTGAATTTGAAACTGTTTTTGCTGGTCTGGAATTAAGATTTAATAAGGCTCCCTCCTTCTTGGATGTCTCTGTCTGTTTCTGTAGTATTTGCTTGGGCTCTCTTTCTCTTCACTTGATTTTGAGCTGTCGGTTGCCTTTAAATGAATGCACCTCAAAATAGATTTCCATTGGAAACACCATCTTTTCTATTATGCATGACACACTTTTATCTAATAGAAGGCTAACAATGGACATGTTTTGTATCTGTGCCCTTTCAGCTCACCATTGCATTGAATTACAGTTTTTTAAGCTTAGGAAAACAGGAAAGGATTTTGACAGGTTTTGCATTTATGCATGCGGGTTTGTGTGTTTGCAGAGACACCCCTCTGTGGTTCCTTTATAAGTCTGCAGATAGAGGGAGGTTTTTATTAAGTCACATTCTATATATAAAATAATTGCTTTTAAAAACATACATTATATGTGGAAACCCATCCGCTTCTGACTGGTTTCTCTTGTGGTTTCTTTAGTCAGCAATGCTTTGCAGCAAGAAGTCTGATTTGAATTTCACTTCTGCTTTTGCTATGTTTCATGACCAGGTTCAGTTAAGGGTGTAGCCACAGTCCGTAATGTAGAAGCTATCTTTATTCTGTTTATTTTCAAAAGGACTACAAGACAATTATCTGTATTCCAAAATGAGTCATAATTGTAAATATTTCTTACTGGAGCCATTATCAGCATTAATAACAACCATATTATGGGGCAGAATACCATTTGTTATATTTTAACACAAAAAAAACTTGGAAAAAATTATTTTTCTGTAGTTAGTCAAATAAATGGTATAGAAAGCAAAAGTTATACGGTCATGCTTTGGGGGGAAATTGATAGGACTTTTAGAATTTCATAGTCTCATTAAAATAATTACTAGCTAAATAACTTGGCCTCTCATGGGTGGACTTAGAGATTATCATACCAAGTGAAGTAAGTCAGAGAAAGACAAATATATCACTTATATGTAAACTCTAAAAAGATGATACAGTGAACTTATTTACAAAACAGAAACAGACTCCCTTTCCTTCTTTGGTAACCA
>SJYC01075877.1:0-21399 GCA_006408675.1 Madoqua kirkii | reverse complement strand
AGATTATCATACCAAGTGAAGTAAGTCAGAGAAAGACAAATATATCACTTATATGTAAACTCTAAAAAGATGATACAGTGAACTTATTTACAAAACAGAAACAGACTCCCAGACGTAGAAAAGAAACTTATGGTTACCAAAGAAGGAAAGGGAAAGGGAGAAATTAGGAGTTTAGGACTAACAGGTACATACTACTTTATATAAAATAAACAACAAGGTCTTGCTGTTTTCATGCAGGAAACTATATTTAAAAATAATAATAAAGATAATAATTCAGCCTCATCCTCCTGCATAAAACAGGATGGAATAACAGTGGTTATAGAGAGATTTTTAATTTTTTTCTCTCCCATTATGATTTATTAAGGATATTGAATATAGTTCCCTGTGCTATACAGTAGGACTTTGTCATTTATCTATTTTATATATAGTAGTTATCTACTAATCTCAAACTCCTAATTTATCCCTCCCCCAATTTTTTTTTAGATTTATTAAGTTGTTTTCCTATTATTCATGTAATTCCTAATGAATTAGAACATTAATCAGTTTCCAAGCATAGGCAGTCTGTTATTCTGTATTCGAAACCAAAGTGAAATCTATGTTTTGTTCTTTGGGTTTATGGGAGATAGAATTTCCAAATGCCTTTTGAATTATTTTTGTTGCTCTAAAGTTAACACAGAGTGCCTGTGGTGGTGAGCTCATCCCCACAGTTTACCCATTAATGATAGCACCATCTACCTTTTTAGCTACTGAAGGGGACTGTCTTCTGACAGACAACCCTGGAGACCTCCCCTCATGCTTGGTTAGGACTCGCGACCAGCTACCAGCTCTGGCCCCCAAGAAAGTGAAAGAAAGTGAAGTCGCTCAGTCATGCCCGGCTCTTTGCGACCCCGTGGACTATAGCCTACCAGACTCCTCTGTCCATGGGATTCTCCAGGCAAGAATACTGGAGTGGGTTGCCATTTCCTTCTCCAGGGGATCTTCCCAACCCAGGGATCAAACCCAGATCTCCCACATTGCAGGCAGATGCTTTAACACTAGAACTCCCCTCTGCCTGAACAAACTTTTCCCTTTTCTACCTGAAAGGATTCCTCCCGAGCCTCAGCAGGCGCCCTCAACTTTTCGCACAGGTTTCCTGCTCCCTTCTCTGGGCATCAGCAGCACTTGACTCTTGTCCTGATGGTCTGTGGTGGTGTGCATGCATCTCTCCCAAGCTGGACGGATCCTGCTGGAAGTAGCACTCAGGCCTCAGAATCTTCTAGTCCTCAGTTGGAGCACTGCTGCCTGCGCCCTCATGAATATTTATTTAAGTGACTTGAGCTCGGAATTCAGCACACACAAATACAGCTATTAATTGAGTGAATAGTAGCATTGCCCCAGCAGCCCCCACCAGGTTCTATATGGCCTGTGTTTTTTTTTGAGTGAAATTCTTTTATTTTGGTAGTGAATTCCCCACCATCCTTTGAGGTTATTAGAGTAATCCTGGGTTGTTAACCCAAATTGCTTCCCTAAGTATATGGTCCTGACTTCTGAGAACTCAGACACAGGACATAGGAGAAAAAATTGTCTGTCAGATTTAAAATCTAAAAGGGTACCGTTTTGTACTTAGAACACTATACAGCATAAACACCAGTCTCTTGATTACTTAGTGATACCTTCCCAGTATGCAGGTGCAATAAATGAAATGCAGGGAAGTGATGAGGTGGGCTCTCTTCATCTCTAGTACTGCCTCTTCCATCCTTGCATGTTCACTTGATTTACCTTCATGTATTATTTTCTCCATTTAATTTACTGTAATTAATATATCTGGTTCTTCAACATCTCCTACTTTATCTACTCCCTTCTTTCCCTCTACAGTGCTACACCCACCCAAGTGTCCCCTGCACTGTCCAGGACCAGGCCTGTCTTCCCCCCTCCCCCGTCTCTGCTCTGTTTCTGCCTACCAGCTGCACTGATGCTTCCTCATCTTTGCAGGATGAACATTCCAAAATGGCAGCTGGACAATTGGGAAGGATTTGTAGGCCTCTCATCTCTTAATTGCTTATTCATTCATCCATCCATCCATCCATCCATCTCACAAACATTGAGTGACTGCTATGCCAAACACTGTATCAGTTGCTGGGGATACCAAGCCAAGCAAAACTTGGTGTCTGGCCTCCCAGGGCCAAGCAAGGGATAGCAAGTACTTGGTGGATTGCTAAGCAGGTGAGCACAAATCCGACTTCCTAGAACAGGTGATAAACTAGATCTTGGAAGGGTGATTGGAAGGTCACTATCAAAAGTGTGATAGAGATAATGGACATTTCATGCGGAGAGATGGATGCAGTCACAAGTACAAAGACATGAAACAGCTTGGCCAGTTCAGAGAACGGCAAGTAAACAAGGTATGGCTAGAACAAAGGAGCCATAGGAAGAAATATCAGGTGAGCAAGGGCTATACCCTGATGGGTCTTCTGCGCTTAGCCAGGACACCTGAACTTATCCTTAAAGAAATACGGACACTTTGGAATATTTGTAAGCAAGAAAATTGCATAATGTGTATATTGAAGAAAATCCAATTATTCTGGCAGCAGAATGAAAGGTAATACTTTAGGTTGTGCCCATATTTGGTGGGAAGAGGATGTATAGGGGGCCACACCAGGTAACCAGACAAAAGCACCTAAGTGGAGTCTATGGGCTTAGGTAAGGGAGACAGATTTGATAGGTGTTAAAGAGATGACTTGGAGAAGGCAATGGCAACCCACTCCAGTACTCTTGCCTGGAAAATCCCATGAATGGAGGAGTCTGGTGGGCTGCAGTCCATGGGGTTGCGAAGAGTCGGACTGAGCGACTTCACTTTGATTTTTCACTTTCACTCATTGGAAAAGGAAATGGCAACCCACTCCAATATTCTTGCCTAGAGAATCCCAGGGATCGGGGAGCATGGTGGGCTGCTGTCTATGGGGTCGCACAGAGTCGGACACGACTGAAGCAACTTAGCAGCAGCAGCAGCAGCAAAGAGATGACTAGTGTGGCAGGTGAGGAATAGAATTGTTGAGATAACTTCCAGGAGACTGAATACAAGTCTCCTGGATGGAATACAAGGAGAGGAGCTGGTTTTGAGGAAACGGTTCTAAGTTGGCTATTTTGACCATGAGGTGTCTATGAGTCATCAGAGAGGTGAGGTCCATTATTAAATTGGATTCACCAGTCAGGCGCTAAGAGAAGCTATTGCTGAGGCCATGGGGATGATTCAGGCCTGCCAAGTGGAGGATGGAGAAGGATGCCCTGGGGCAAGGGGGCATTTAAAGGGTAAAGTGTGGGAAAGAAATCCACAAAGAGAAGAACAGCAGAACAGTTGGGAGAAAACTGGCAGTGACTTGTGTGAACAGAGAGACGATGTTGAACATTGACTAAAAGGAGCATAGTGTAAGGGGACAGGAGGCAAAAAAACAAGCGCTCAGGTCTCCATAATTACTAGGATTATGGGGAAAAATATAAGAAGCACTATAGTTAGGCAGTCTTTAAAAATATGTGTGGTGGGAGGAGGGGTACAAAAGGGAGGGGGCAAATGCATACCCATGGCCGATGCATGTTGATGTTTGCAAAAAGCCATCACAATATTGTAAAGTAATTATCTAGCAGATAAAAGTAAAGTGTGTATGTGTGTACGTATGTATGTATGTATGTATGTATGTACACACATACTTCTACCTTGGTTTTTAAAAATTATTTAAGTAAACAAAAATCAACAGGGAAAGACATTCCACAGAGAAGAAGATATCTGGCCATGTCAAAAGCTGCCTGGGGTGGGAGAGAACTGCCCAGTAATCAAGTAAACAAGGACTGAAAATGCACATTGGCTGTGGCACGTGCAGCCACCCACAGAGCGAGCAAGACGAGTTTCAGTGCCGCGGTGAGGGCCGCAGAAGACGCAGAGCTTTGAATGGCAGAGAAATAACCAATGCTGGGACTTCTTCAAGAAACGTGACTTATTAATAAAAAAGAAAGCGTTATCAGAGAGCAATTCAGGATCATGAGCAAGTTTCAGGCGAGGGTTATTTTTGTTTTTACAATACATATTTTTTCCCTTGCTATGTTGATAGGCCTTGGTTGTTTTGGTTTCAAAAGTTGTTTAGAAAGTTCCTCTCACCTGAATATCAGAAGAGATTATAAACCATCTTGGTTTTTTTCTGCTTTTTTTTTTTTTAATTAAAAATGTTTAAACCATCTGGAATTTCTTTTGATATCAAAAGTGAAGACTCCATACCAGCTCTTCTAATGATTTAGCTAATTACTTCAATACTTGAATCTACTGATTTGAAACATCATTTTTATAATATACTGAAATCCCATTAATATCTCCATCTGTTTTTGAAATTTATTCTATTTAATTCATACTGTCTATGGAGAAGGCGATGGCACCCCACTCCAGTACTCTTGCCTGGAAAATCCCATGGACGGAGGAGCCTGGTAGGCTGCAGTCCACGAGGTCGCTAGGAGTCGGATACAACTGAGCGACTTCACTATAACTTTTCACTTTCATGTGTTGAAGAAGGCAATGGCAACCCACTCCAGTGTTCTTGCCTGGAGAATCCCAGGGACAGGGGAGCCTGGTGGACTGCCGTCTCTGGGGTTGCACAGAATCGGACACGACTGAAGTGGCTTAGCATAGCATTAATGCACTAGTTCTGAATAGTTTCAATTGCCATAGCATTATAATATACATTAATATCTCTTAGAGGTGGTCCCATTTTATCCTTTTGCAGAAATATCCCTAACACTGTTACTCAAACATCCCTCCTCATTGTTTTACTTGTGTACTTGTATAAATTCTTTGAAGAACTTTAGCCTCAACTTTCAACTTTTTTTCCTTAAATCCACTTGGATGTATTACCTAAACTTGCATTCAAATTCTAAATTTTATTTTTGGAGAAGGAATTTAATATGTCCCCAAACTTGAATCTTCCCAATTAAGAATATGGTGTATCATACCATTCATTCATCATTACTTGTTTTTCTCTATTTTTAAGTCAGTTATCATAACCATCTTAACATTTCTCACTAATTTATTTCTAAGTAGTCTGTGCCTTGGTTCGCATTATAAACTATGTCTTTTCTCATTTGGATTTTTAACTGGATTTATTGCTGCTGCTGCTGCTGCTGCTGCTGCTGCTGCTGCTAAGTCACTTCAGTCGTGTCCAACTCTGTGCGATCCCAGAGACGGCAGCCCACCAGGCTCCCCCTTCTGATTTCTCTTGAGTGTTAAGGGGACCTGGCAGGATGGGGCCCGCATTCCAATATGGTACCTTTCATCAGGACATCCACTTGCCACTTTGCCAGTTACTGTACCCATGCTGTACATTTCTGTTACTTGCCTGGCCCCTGGGGGCAGATGAGTTCTTTTAGTGTTGGGTGAGTCATGGATGTTGACATCACTGTCGGTGCCATGCTCTGTGATGTCACCAGCTGTGGTCCTTGCCTGTCTGATTTCCCTGAATACAGTGGCACCTGCCTGGCCTGTAGATCAGCCAAGTCTTTCCAACCCTGACTGCTTTTCTGCAATACATTCTGGCCTCTCAGATCAGAAGCAAATGTCTGCTCCTCCTACCCAGCTGTACCTCCACAGTCTTGCCCTTCTTGGCCAGAGTGGTCCCTGCCCCTTGGCTGAGCAGTGTCCTAAAGGGGCTGTAAGTTTTCCTCTCATCCACTGTCTCAGTTACCAATACCTATGGTAGTTTACTTCAAAGGTCTACCAGTTAGACCCCTGGCCTTATCACAGCTCACTGTTCCCTCCCTGTGGTTCAGCCCCCCTGCTTCATCAAGTCTCTGCTGCCCGTCTATAGCAAAGCCACATAGATTTCAGACAAAGAGAACCGGATCTCTAAGCCACCAGCACAATTTTAACTTACTGTGACCACACACACTGCCACAATATCAAAATAAAAGCTCCTGGAGGATTATATTTTGACTTATTAAGACACTTATTGCATACATTTCCATGATTTGTAGTAGTACCACAAATTCTCAGAATGTGCTTCCCTTGCATTCACAGACTCGGGAGCTTGCTCATTTGCCTATTTTCCGTATATTTCCTCCAGCATTATCTAAACATTCTCCCAAAGGTACATTTCTTATTTCTTTTTAACTTTAGATATTTCCACAATATCCTTTTTCTTTCTTTCTTTTTTTTTTTATCCTAAATCACAAATCCTCTCCCAACATTCTATTATTTCTACACTGGGAATGAATAATTTTACTTAAAGTGCCCCAAGTTTATTGCAGCAAGTAATTGTGGTTGATTAAAGATCTTTAAATGTGTTATTCCTATTGTGTATATTTGTGAAGTAAACAGGCTATTTTTAGACTTCTTTCCAGAGACTTTATATTTGTCTTTTGTTTTGATTCTTTCACTGTTGGACATTGTTATTACCATGAATGTCTTTTCTCTTTGGGATTTAGTTCACTGCTTGCCTTTCTCTCTATAAGAGTAAAGGAATACGTGTCGTCCTTCCATCCATCCACCACTCCATGATGTGTGTCCGTTCCATTGACAGTTATTCAGTTTGGGTTCGTCACCTTATTTGTGGCCTCTTTTCCACTGGCCCCTCTGTTGGCTCTGGTGAACAATATATTGGAAATAAGAGTGGACGCGTGGAAACTGACTACCCAGTATAGACGCATGGTGCCAGAAAAAGCCCAGGACATCGGCGCGTGGCAGCCCATCATGCAAGGAATAGCAATTCTGGCTGTGGTGACCAATGTGAGTAAACAGGCCTCGCAGGGTGAAGACCTCAAAACGCCCAAAACTGCGCTGGTGTTGCTCCCTAAGGGATCCAGTGTTTGGTATTTCATGATGTGGGAGGAAGAGGCTTTCCATCACATAAACAACATAGTTGCCATAAATGTAATTGTTATTATTTTTTAATATATTTTGTTTATAAGTATTATTGGTGACTTACAAGACCTCTTAGAGAGGCAGTTGCTAAGAATAGTGAGTATTATGCTTTTGTTGCTCATTTATTAGTTTTATTCAATAGAAACTTAATAATATTAACAGTAAGTACTATTTTAATCCTCACATGACTATAAAAGGAATTATCAAGTAGTACTTTTATAATGGAAATAGAAATCTATCCATTTAGAGTTTGTAGACCCTAAAATAAGAACAGTCATTCCACCATATTTTACTGTATATTCCAAACTATCATTTAAACTAGTAACTACTTGGTGAAGAAGTTTGTGCTTTCTGCATTCCCTGTCATCCCTTATCTTCCTTGTGTCATGGGACAGGTTCTTCAAGGAGGTGGATTTAGGGAAGGTCCCGACTCTCCTCCTCACCCCACCCTTGCTTTGCTATCCAGTTTAGTCATTAGCTAGGCACCTTCGTGTCCTGCATGTGTCTGAGTGATGAGGAAACAGAACTCACTTGTTGCAGTCTGCACTGATTACGGACCAGTCTGAACAGTCTGCCCGCTTCCCTACTGCTGCCCGCACGGCTCGGCGGGGAGCTGTCAAGCAGAGCAGTTCCCAGTGCCAGCCCATCAGGGAACCTCCTTCCCCAGAAGTATCCAGGCACTCAAAGTTATTTCCTCCCTTATTCCACTGCCAGTTTCACTCCCAGGTTAACAAAATAATATTCCAGTTTTAACTTCTTAATCAAATCCCACTTGCCTTGAGTCCCCTGCCTTTTCCCACGAGCCCTTGTAGAAACAGAAAAGAATCTGGCAGTGCCTGTGGGTCAGACTCCTGGCTGAGGGGTGTCTGCCCAGACCTTAACACTTCCAAGCTTCATTTTATCATTTATAGATGGAATAATTCCCTGTCACTTATTTTCAGACTATTATATGCCACAAAAGGTGTATGAGGAATTCAGTGAGTCAGTGCAGGGGATGCACAGAGCCCGGTTCTTGTGGGGATATTAGTAGCTACTCTTGTTATCACCCCTGGAGGAGGGCACGACAAGCCACTCCAATATTCTTGCCTGGAGAATCCCATGGACAGAGGAGCCTAGTGGGCTACAGTTCATAGGGTCACAAAAAGGCAGACACAACTGAAGTGATTTAGCACGCATGCATGCACGCACTCTGTTATCACCTTCATCTCACAGCATCATTTACAGCAACTCTGTAAGCTTTGCCAGGTGTCGAAACTAGAGGCACAGAATTTTACAATATGTCATTGTCTAGACCATGGTCACAGTTTTACACGGTAAGTTATCTGGAACCCAGCTTTCACCCCCCAAGAACCCTCAGTTTATTTGGATCACTTGCTCTCTCTTCTTTTTGGAGAAAGTTGTTAAATCACACACACAAAAATAACTGTGAGGTTATATCCATTTCCATTCACCCAGGTAGCCCCCACCTTCAGCATCCACTGCGCTGCAAAACATAGGCTGATGTTCAGAACTACGACAGTGAGGCCTTTCAAGCTCCACAGTCATAAAAGTATGAATCTGTCATGTTCAATATACTATATGACATAAAGCCAGGCTGGAACGTGGAGTTACATGCTTTAAGGAAATTTTTAGCAACAGGGTTTGGAAGTAAAAGGTTTTTGTTTGACCTTCAGCTAACCGGAAAATTCAACTGACTCCTACTCCCCATGACTCAAGCATCCTGTCCTAATTGTATGAGGCACCTTTTCCTCGTCACCCCAGCATGGCTTCTCACCATTAGTACAGATGGGATATTGGCTGTATCTTCAGAGCTACTCGACCTGCACGTGTGTGTGCACACAGGCACACATGTACCCGCTGATCTGTGCTGCTGGTTCTCGTCCAGTAGTTGTTTGTTCTTACAATTCAGGTGCTGGCTTATTATACACTAGAAAAATTGCTTTTTTAGTTATCAATTAAACTGTAGTGACTAGTGTTAGTTGGTCAGTCGTGTCCAACTCTTTGCGACCCCATGGACTGTAGGCCCCTAGGCTCTTCTGCCCATGGAATTCTCTAGGCAAGAATACTGGAATGGGTTGCCATTCCCTTCTTCAGGGGATTTCCCGGTTCAGGGGCTGAACCCAGGTCTCCCACATTGCAGGCAGATTCTTAACCATCTGAGCTACTAGGGAAGCCCAATTAAATTATGGACAGTCCTTTTTTCCATATTAAGGTGTTAGAGATTCCAAGCTGCAGGTCCTCTTGCACACAATTCTATAAGAATTAAACATGTATTTTATCCCCTCACATACCTAATTTGTGCCTTCCCAGCCTCACATGCTCAGTAACAGCTAGCTTTCCATAACGGGAACTTTTAGGAAGGAGGAAGAAGAGAACAGCTCCTCAGGATTTGAAAGGGCATCAGGCCAGAGTTTGGTATAAAATCATTCATTTTAAAGCTGCTGGTTCAATACATAAGCTGAATTGACATTGTTGTGTCATGCCAGAGCATCTGCTATTGAGGACCAATTTTAATTTATTTTGGTATAAATGGAAAATTCTGTTTGGAACAGCATGGGAAATGAGGCACACTGCATTTATTTGTGCTCCTGCGATGCATCTTCAGGAGGAAAAAGTATCTTGTCAAAAGACAATAGAATTATCTTCCATATTGGAATGTGTATAGCTTCTTGAAGTACATCTGCAGGTGATTCTGTAAAAAGCTCTAGTTGAATTAAATGATAACAGGAAATTTTAATCTATTGAAATCTGGGAAAAGTAAAACAGTCTTGCCTTATACCACCACCACCACCACCACCACCACCACCACCACCATCAGCTCCTCAGGATTTGAAAGGGCATCA
Organism: Madoqua kirkii; assembly: GCA_006408675.1. Classification (NCBI taxonomy): domain Eukaryota; kingdom Metazoa; phylum Chordata; class Mammalia; order Artiodactyla; family Bovidae; genus Madoqua; species Madoqua kirkii. The sequence continues at coordinate 11,682 of SJYC01075877.1, read as the reverse complement.
GGCCAGAGTTTGGTATAAAATCATTCATTTTAAAGCTGCTGGTTCAATACATAAGCTGAATTGACATTGTTGTGTCATGCCAGAGCATCTGCTATTGAGGACCAATTTTAATTTATTTTGGTATAAATGGAAAATTCTGTTTGGAACAGCATGGGAAATGAGGCACACTGCATTTATTTGTGCTCCTGCGATGCATCTTCAGGAGGAAAAAGTATCTTGTCAAAAGACAATAGAATTATCTTCCATATTGGAATGTGTATAGCTTCTTGAAGTACATCTGCAGGTGATTCTGTAAAAAGCTCTAGTTGAATTAAATGATAACAGGAAATTTTAATCTATTGAAATCTGGGAAAAGTAAAACAGTCTTGCCTTATACCACCACCACCACCAGCACCACTGACAGGCAAGAATACACACCCAGAGAGACTTTGCATCAGAAGAAATGATAGAGCAGGTTCTGGTGGGAAATTTCGCAATAGAAAAGCCCCTTGGCTGTTTTCCTTGCTTTGCATGAGATCTTGGTTGGCTTGTGGTCTCACTGTGTCTAAACCATATGTTCAGATGAATACTGTTAAAATCATGTTGTGCAAAACATGTCTGTTCTTCTGCTTCAGAAATGACGGAAACATCTAGCTTTGTTTATTCACATAGAATTTGGATTGAAGTATATTCATTACTTTCTCCTTCCGTGACACCAGTTTTACATGTTGGAGAGTTTAAAGCCCAGATTTGAACTCTGGAGAAATTCATGTAATTAATAATAGCTTTAGATCCTATTGAAAGTCTCCCTGACACAGATTCAGATTTAAGACTGATCCATATTTATTCCTTTACTCTGGAAACACACTAAACTTTTTCTTAAAGTTTCTTGATAACTATAATCTTTCTGACTTTATCCATTTAACCTTTTGGAAGTTGAAAGGCTTAGACACTAAGTCTAACAAAGTAGATATCATTGCTTGATTATGTGAATAGAACAATCCCAACACAGTTTCTTGCTACTATATTTTATTAAATAATCAAGAATTCTTGCTCTCTAATAAAGCAACAGACATAAGTACATACTGAAAATTTAAATCAGAATGTGGGATTGAATTATCTCAACAAGTCAAGATACTATAGGGCAAAAAGTATAAATTTGAAGGAAAGTATTTGTTAATCAGTTAGTATTCTGTTTTTAAGACAGTGATTAAAAAGGCAATTTTTATCAATTATTTATCTACAAAGGAATCATAAAGCCAGCTTATTTTCATAATATTGATCTTAGTCCTTTCACATGCAAAAGGATCTTCTAGGTCATAAAGATTAAATTATATCAAGTAGTGCTCCAGGGTTGATTGAATTTTATTATATTCTATTTTTTAAAATATGTTACATGTAGCATATGCAAGTGGCTCTCAAGTTATCCACAATACCCTACAATTATTCTACAATTATTCTTACTGTACTTAAGATACATAATAGGCAACTATCAGGGCTTTGCTTTTGAACTACAGGTGAACTGCTGGACATTCCCTTCAAAGACCAAAAGCAAACAAACTACTTTAAAGCAGCTGCTCAAAAGTTTTAGGATATTCACTACTTCTATCCATTTGGCAATTCCTGAATCTTAAAAAAACTCAACTGATGAAAATGTAATTTTGGCATGTCTGTTAACCCTAGCTATAAAGGCTCTAAATTAATACCCTCTCTACCATTTTCTTCCAACATAGGCCATGATCATTGCATTCACATCAGACATGATCCCCCGGCTGGTATATTACTGGTCCTTCTCCATCCCGCCATATGGGGACCACCCAGACTACACAATGGAAGGATACATCAACATAAGTCTCTCTGTCTTCAATACTGCCGACTTTAAAAGCAGAGTCAAGGAAAGTCCGTACGCTGGGTCTAAATATGACACGTGCAGGCAAGTTCTGCTTACACTTCTTCTTTTAAAGGACTTTCATTGTGATATCATTCTATTTGGTACTTAAATGAAGTTGCTAGATATTTTTTTTCCTCGCTTTCTTTTCAATCAGACTTTAAAAAGTATAAAGTATAAAAGTTGCTATAGATTAAGATTGAACTTTCAAGCCAAACCATAAGCCAGGATTGTGTTTTATTTTTAACAAATTGTAAAGTATTCCTATAACTTTTTAAAGGATGTATTGTTTATCTTTGGCTGTGCTGGATCATTGTTGCTGCTGCTGGGCTCTCTCTGGTTGCGGCGAGTGGTGGCTACTCTCTGTTGTGGCGTGCAGCCTTCCCATTGTGGTGGCCTGTCTTACTACGGAGCACCGGGTCAGAAGTTGTGGTGCAGGGACTTAGTCGCTCCACAGCATGTGGGATCTTTCTGGACCAGGGATTGAACCCGGGTCTCCTGCAGTGGCAGGCAGATTCTTAACCACTGTACCACCAGGGAAGCCCCCATAAGGCACGATGTTAAAATGAGAGTTTCAGACGATAACAAAAAGACTTATTCAGGGAAAAGCCTTACACCGTAGAAATTAAGAAACTCGGAGAGTTCCAAAAAGCAAGATAATTCAGTTGTTTCAACTAATATTTTATTCAAGCACAACCTGACAGTGCTGAATGATGACAAACTAGTACCATCACTTAACAGAGCAATGCAGAGACAAAAACGGTTGATACCTCAGCCCAGCCTAGCAGTGTTCTCTAAAAGTATTCCAAGGCTCTCTGCATTGATGTTAATGGCTGATAAGATCAACTGTGAACAGTGTACATCAACTAAGTTACTAGTTGATAAGTCTGTTGACTGCATGGTATTGTAGTTCTGTTTTTTTCACTCAAAGTCTAAAACCTAAAGAGACTTTAAAACTCCTCAAAGCTGTCTCCTATTCACATTCTCAACAACGCAATGAAAAAACCATAAATAAGCCCCAAATAAATGTTTCTAGATTACACATAGCAAAGCCTCTTCAGAATCACACATTGCATCCACTTTACATAATTCTAAAGAGTAATTAAACTTCCAGGTCTAATAGGTTACAGGTGGAAAGTTAGAGATTTGCCGCCTAAGGGAGATACACTCAAGCAATAGCATATGATGTCTGACAACAAGGAAATTAGGTAAGAAAACTATAAAAATAGGTAATAGTCTCTAGCATGTTTCTGAAAATATGGTAATTTGTTTTAGTTACACTCTTTTGAGGAAGCAGGGATAAATTTTGATATTTTTGTTTTTTTTTTACAAAGATGGAAACCATCATTACCATCTTGTATGGTATATGACTTGTATATGACATCTTGTATGCTATATGACACATATGGTATATGATACATGAAGTATTACTGGAATAGTTATTTCAGAGTTTTGTCATCAAATTAAACTCCTGGAGAAAATCCAGGCATTCCCTGGTAGCCTCATGGTCCTGATTCTGGGCTTTCATTGCTGTGGTCCCAGGTTCAGTCTCTGGCCAGGGATCTGAGACCCCACATGGCACAGCTGAAAAAAAAAACCCAGAAACCGTTGGAGAAAATTTATGAGATGACCAATTTAAAAGAGTGTTGCATTAAGTATGACCTTTTTAATGGGCCCTTGTTTACATTTGATTAGAAAGAATGATCTCCTAAAATGCCCCCATCTTTTTTCCAGGTATCGTGATTTCCGGTACCCTCCTGGACACCCACAAGAGTATAAACACAACATCTATTATTGGCATGTGATTGCAGCCAAGCTAGCTTTTATCATTGTCATGGAGGTAAGAAAAGTTCACTTTGAAATAGTTTATAAGACAGTGTATTTGCAGATCATTTATTAACTTTTAAGTGTTGCCACTTAAAATACACAATATGTCTTATCTCTTGCTAATACTTATTTCTGTAACATTTGTTAAATTTGACCTGAGAATACCCTTAATGGTCTCAGTAATTAAATGAAGTTGGTTATCTGCTGTAAAGTTAAAAGCATGTGGGCTTGCTGCTGCTGCTGCTGCTGCTGCTAAGTCACTCCAGTCGTGTCCGACTCTGTGCGGCCCCATAGACGGCAGCCCACCAGGCTCCGCCGTCCCTGGGATTCTCCAGGCAAGAACACTGGAGTGGGTTGCCATTCCCTTCTCCAATGCAGGAAAGTGAAAAGTGAAAGTGAAGTCGCTCAGTCGTATCCAACTCTTAGTGATGCCATGGGCTGCAGCCTTCCAGGCTCCTCCATCCATAGGATTTGCCAAGCAAGAGTACTGAAGTGGGTTGCCATTGCCTCCTCTGGCATGTGGGCTTAGGGAGATTCAATTCCTTTCAGTTTAGTATTAACTGAAGACCTTTTTATTTGGGGAACTGGGCTGCATATTAGGCTATGAAGAGGTTTATTCACGATAAGTAAGATATCTTCCTAAAGAAACTTTTATTGCTGTAATGGTTTATTTGTAGTGCATTTTTACACTATACCTTCTTATAATAGTTTTTCATATCCCTGAAATTTACCAGCTCTGAAAATACTAAGGAGGAGCCTAGTGAGCTGCCGTCTACGGGGTCGCACAGAGTCGGACACGACTGAAGCAACTTAGCAGCAGCAGCAGCAGCAGCAGCAGCAGCAGCTATCAGTTTGAAATTGATCTAGCCAACTTTACTTCTTACACTGAGTGAATAACTACTACTAAATTCTAAAGGTTCAAAAGTTACTTGATTGGTGTGGTCAGTTACGATTACATTTAACTGCAAGAAACAAAAAACCCATCTATAGTGGCTTAAACAAATAAAAGTTGATTTTTTCCCACATAACAGATTTCACGGGAAGCAGGTGGGTACTCCTGGATCAATTCCAAATCCCTGGCATAAGGAATGTATCTGTCTTCTGTAGGTTTACTTTCATTACATGTCACTCTGTGGTTGTAATATGACTACCACAACTCCAAATAACACATTTATGTTCTAGGCAGGAAGAAGTTGAAAAAGGGTGATGCTAGCCATACCTGTTTCTATGTTAGGAAAGAAAAAGTTTTGCCAGAAGCCCCCGGGGCAGACCTTCACCTGCATCTCACTGACTAGAACTAAGGACATGTTTCCTGTTAGCACTTAGCAGGCTGAAACAGGAGGTATTTGGTTTGCGGACAGGCCACTTGGCTTAGATAATTTTTCTAGTATTCAGTTCACTTGAGTCGCTCAGTCGTGTCCGACTCTTGGCGACCCCATGAATCACAGCACATCAGGCTTCCCTGTCCATCACCAGCTCCCAGAGTTCACTTAAACTCACATCCATCAAGTCAGTGATCCCATCCAGCCATCTCATCCTCTGTCGTCCCCTTCTCCTCCTGCCCTCAATCCCTTCCAGCATCAGGATCTTTCCCAATGAGTCAACTCTTTGCATGAGGTGGCCAAAGTACTTGAGTTTCAACTTTAGCATCATTCCTTCCAAAGAACACCCAAGGCTGATCTCCTTTAGAATGGACTGTTTGGATCTCCTTGCAGTCCAAAGGACTCTCAAGAGTCTTCTCCAACACCACAGTTCAAAAGCATCAATCCTTTGGTACTCAGCTTTCTTCACAGTCCAACTCTTGCATCCATACATGACTACTGGAAAAACCATAGCCTTGACTAGATGGACCTTTGTTGGCAAAGTAATGTCCCTGCTTTTGAATATGCTGTCTAGGTTGGTCATAACTTTTCTTCCAAGGACTAAGCATCTTTTAATTTCATGGCTGCAATCACCATCTGCAGTGATTGTGGAGCCCAAAAATATAAAGTCTGACACTGTTTCCACTGTTTCCCCATCTATTTCCCATGAAGTGATGGGACCAGATGCCATGATCTTCGTTTTCTGAATGTTGAGCTTTAAGGCAACTAAATAGTTATCAAAAATTAACTGAGGAAAGTAGTTCATTAGTTCACTGTATCACAAGTAGAGTACAGTATCTGATATGTTGACAAGAGTTACTAGTTTATATTCAGATATGTAGTTGCCAGTGTTTAGATGGCTCCATTTGATATCATGATGGACTGGATACTGTGAGGGGCCATCTCACTATAAAACATTTAGAACCAGCTAGAAACATAATTTACTTTGCAGTTTTATAAATAGTTATCAAAAATTAACTGAGGAAAGTAGTTCATTAGTTCACTGTATCACAAGTAGAGTACAGTATCTGATATGTTGACAAGAGTTACTAGTTTATATTCAGATATGTAGTTGCCAGTGTTTAGATGGCTCCATTTGATATCATGATGGACTGGATACTGTGAGGGGCCATCTCACTATAAAACATTTAGAACCAGCTAGAAACATAATTTACTTTGCAGTTTTAAGCTAACTAGAAGGAAAGAGAATGTAAAAAGAGGAAAAAAAGATAATGGCTTAAGATAGAGTAGTGAGCACCTCTGAAGTTGAAGAGTGCTCTGAGAACAAGTTCTGTTGTTAGGCCTCCAACTAAAGGTTCAAAGAGACCAAGCCTTGGGTCAGAGTGAGGCAGAAGAGCTGAACTTTAGACCGTTAGATTCAGCCAGGGACCACACAAAAGGCTAGATTTGTCTCAGAGTAGATGGAAGTGTACATCTTCTCTGAAGAAAAGTATCGTTAATTTAGACCTCAGTTTTTTTCCCCAGATTGGGATAAGCAAACATGAACTATTTTCAAGGATTAACAATAACAAAGGAGAAATTTAAAATAATGAAATGAATGAGACTTAGCCAATTATACCTGAGAAAACTGATTTGGACTCAGTAACTCTGAGTCTGAATTATTAGATAAGGAATATTTATTAACTGTATATGAAAGTGTTTAAATAAATGATCAGGCCAAAATGAACAATAAGAAGCTATAAAAAATTACAAGGCAATTTTTCAAAGTAATTAAATAGAACTTTTAGACGTATAGATAGTTGTTGAAATGAAAATATTCACATACAGATAAAACAGAAGTTTAGAGAAATCTGAAGAGAGAATTAGTGAAATGAAAGACCGATCTAAAAAAAATTATCACTAGCACATCACAGAAAGATATGGAAAATACTAAGTTAAGTGATATGGAAGACAGAAGGAGAAAAACTAACTTTCAAAAAAAGTTTAAAAAAAAAAAAGGATAATGGAGAAGAAGTAGTATCTGAAGAAGCCCACATTTATTTTGCATGCACTGTATGGAAAATGCATCACACCAATGAGAAGATCTTATGTAACCAGAGGAAAAAAGATGACAAAGAAAATTAAGGTTAGGATGAGAGTAGACTTTTTAACAACAGCATAGAAGTCAGAAGAGAGGGGTCTAATATCTTCAAAATGCTAAAGATGGTAATATAAACTCCAGTGACAGCAAAACTTTGAGTAACTGGAAAATTTGACCACAGTGAAAACACCAGGCCAGGCTTTCTAGGAGAATGATACCAAACTTTCTACAATACTTTATTTCAATCTTATACAAACTCCTCCAGAGATCAGGTGGAAAGTTAGAGGAAATACTCTCCATCTCCTTTTAGATCCTAAAATCAGACAAGAATAGAATGAGAAAGGGAAATTATAAGTTAGTCTTACTCAATACATGAGATGCAAAGGTCTTTTTAAAATGTGCAGACTGAATCTAGCAACATATTTTCAAAAGATAACATCATACTACATTGGCTTTGTCCCAGAAATGCAAGGGTGGTTTAATAGAAAATACTCATATCTACAAATATAACCTAACTCAGAAATAAATGGGGGGAAAAACCTAAACTAAATCACTTTGTGACCTCATTTTTTGCCTTTTTACTACTATGTGATTTTCATCATTCACACTCACTAATATCTCTCTCATCTCAAAATATTCTCCATTTTTCACACCACCTAACTTAAAGAAACATTTGACACAACTGATCACTCCTCCTTGACACTCTTCCTCACTTGGCTCCCAGGAACACACATATTTTGCCTTTCCTCCTACCTCACTAGGCAGTCCCATTTTTAGCTTTTTGCCAGCCCTTCCTTTTCTTTTTAATGATCCTGGAGCTCATTCCTTGGTTGTCTTTTCTCTTTACTCACAGCCTTGGTGATTTCATGCAGTCTGGAGACTTCAAGTGCTATCTGTATGCCTGTGACTTATTAATGGATATCCCCAGAAAACTCTCTACTGAGCTCAACCCATCAATTCAACTGCACACTTGACCTTTCTGCATGGATATCTAACAGATACCTCAAATCTACTACCCTAGATTCCCATATTTTCTTAAATCCACTCAATATTCTCCCCCTACCCTGCCCTAAATCTGTTCTGTCCACAGTTTCTGCCCCTCCTCTCAATTATGGCAGTTCATCTGAACAGTTGCTCAGGCCAGAATTCTTAAAGCCCCCTTGTTTTCTCTCTGTCACTTATTTCACATCCAATCCTGTTGGCTTTTGCTTTGAAAATATGTCACAAATCTGACCACTTCTTACCACCTTTGCAGCTGCCCCCAAGTTGGAGCCACTGTCATTTCTTGCTCAAATTAGGGCAACAGTCTACTAACTGGACTCCCTGTTGTCTTCACAGCTCACTTCAAGTAAAAGCCAGAGTCTTATAATAGCATTCAAAGCCCAGCACAATCTAGCCACGCTCTGTTACTTCCCTGATGTTACTCACTCAGCCTCCCTGGAATACACCCAGTAGGCTTCCCCCATGTGGACTCTGTGCTAGGTGCTCCCTCTGCCTAAAATGTCTTTTCTCCTGATGTTTAACTTCCTTACTTCCTTAAAGTCTTTGCTCAGTGAGGCATGTCTAAACTGATCTACATAAAATCTATATAAATTTTATCTCCCACCGTAACACTCTTAATTACTCTGCTTTACTTTTATCTCTCTTGTTTTCCCCATAGTTCTTGCACATTTTAAGGCTATGTGTAATTTATTTGTTCTTAATTATGTCTATTCTGTGTTATCTCTATCCTGTTGCTAGTTTAGGTTTTTTGGATGGTACATAAATAAAAAGGTTTTCAAGCTCATTAGTCATCAAGGAAAGTGAGGAAAGCTCAAAGTGAAATAAAGTCCATTTTATAGTCATCATGTTCATTTAATAAAAAAATAACAAGTGATGATAATAAGTGAGACAACAGTGAAGAGTGACTGAAATCATCACACACTGCTGGTGGTGGTGCCAGCTGTTTTGGAAATATTTGGTACCATCTTGTAAAATCGAACATTCGTGTAACATAGGGTCTCAGCAGTTCCACCCCAGGTGCCGCTCTTGAGAAACTCTCACAGGTATTCTCCAGAACCCAAGTGTATGAATGTTCCCAACATCATTGTTTCTAATCCAAAACCTAGGAACTAGCCCAATACCTTTTGATAAGTGACAAATAAAGTATGTTTGCACAGTGGAGTGTTATAAAGAAGTGAAAATGGACTACAGTTATACATAGTAACATTGATGAATCTTAAAAGTTAACTTTGAATGGAAAAAAGCAATTTTCAAAAGATTATACCATACAGTATCATACTGTTTTTATAAGGCTTAAAGTGAGTAAAACTAAACAAGATATTCTTTGGGGGATATATACATACTTTGTTAAGCTATTCAAAAATAAATGAAAATGATCTACATAAATAGATAGGTCAGTGTTTACCTTTGGGGATGAGGCCTGGGAATAAGATCGGAAAGGAACACACATAAAAATGTCATAACATCATCAGTGCCATGGTGAATGTTCTAGATGTTAGGGAGATATATTCTTCTCGACATAGCAAATAGTGTGGTTGAATTTATGAAGTAACAAAATGTAGATCCGTGGCAGAACCACACCATGGAGGTAGAGCTTAAACACCTACCACCCTGTCCTGATACACTGCGGTCACGACCGACAAAAAATAAATGGAAGAGACTCTGTTCCCCTCCATCTCTCTCTCTGTGACTGACATTTTTTTTTTCTCTCCCTCAGCATATCATCTATTCTGTGAAGTTTTTCATTTCATATGCAATTCCAGATGTATCGAAAAGCACGAAGAGCAAGATCAAGAGAGAAAAATACCTAACCCAGAAGCTTTTCATGAGAATCACCTCAAAGACATGACCAAAAGCATAGGAGTCATAGCTGAGAAGATGATGGGAGCGGCAGTAGAGAACAGCTTACGGCCAAAGTCCGACTAAGGGCTTATGTTCTGAGAAGCACTTTAAAGAATTCAGTCCGTCAAAAGTTATTCTGAATCACTAATGAGAATGTTTAAGTCCAAATCACTTTGGCAAATAGGAGTCTTAACTATCGCCATTTTCATGCAGATTATTTTTCAGTTTCAGCTAGTGATGCAGGAACTGGAAAATGTAAAATTGAGTTCAAGAAGGGCATAAAACTAATCACCAGAAAGACCAAAAATGTTACTTTTTTGGATAAATGGGAATTTTAATCACACACAGGAATTCTCTTCATGTGCTTAAAGAAACAACATCTACCAAAGCAGAGGATTTTTTTCCTCACTTGATTATTTTCATTCCTTTCTGTTCTCAAGCACATGATCTTTTTTTATTTTTAGGCCCTGTTTTATTTCTTCACTTTTGCTAGACCTGTTCCAGAGTTATCCTTCCATTACAGTACCATCATTAAAGGCTAGACATGCTAGCTCTTGTGTGCTTAAAAATATCTAACACAGAATTCAGTTTGAATGCTATATTAAGTTGCAGATAGACCCAAGACTGTACAATATTTAGGTGTATTATCATGTTCCTATAGAAAAGGAAACCTCAGGTAACAAGAGGAAATAGTTTCAGTCTTCATCTTGGCCTATCTTTCCATCTCGGAGAAATACTCTTAATGGATTGAAATGAAGATAACATTTCTGAGCATATTTGTGCTATTGATCAGGATAATTAATTTACATCTTCTAAAGATATGTCGTGTCTTGAAAGAAATGAAATCAAGTGATTAAAATTATATATTTATCAACATAATGGTTTGGAAAAGATGAGCCTATCCAGTTCCCACCAGTTGCGCTTTATCTGCTAGATCTAGGAAGTACAGTATTGCAGGGGCCCTTGTGATTGGCTCACAGCCATTGTAACAGCACAGTGCTGGCACGTCAGGAGAACGGCAGGTCTCAGTGTGACCTCACCATGCTCCTAAGGGGCTCTGTGCGTCCTAGTGATCAGCCTGCCAAAGCGTCTGCCATAGTGAAGGTAGCTCAGCACACCCTCCCTTCTCTTACTTTCTGCCCAGGAACTTGTTTGTAATTGCATGTTTGCACCCGGGGAGTGTTTTTAGGGAGGGAGACGGAGAAACAGGAGGATACCCAGATTATTCCCAAACAAGAAAAGAGACTGGATTTGATTTGAATTTTCAGCCTCCTATCAAGCCAACCAGGCAATTAAGGGTCAAAAAAAAAAAAAAAAAACAACTGGTTTGGTCACAAACCCTGCTGTCAGCTGGAGGTAACTTCCTGGTGAACTCCCGTCCCACCATGCCCATCTTGCCCTCGGTTTATTCAGTTAGGCATTCTTTACTGCACTTTACTGCCTTTTGGATGCCTAGCCCTCTGATAGGCTCTAGAGAAGACACAGGGCCCGTACTCTCACCCGTCACTGTGACAAGGCAGGGCTGGGTGCAGAGAGAGTGTCTGGCACCTCATGCTCTCTAGATGGGCCACTGGCCACCCATTAAGATGCTGCTCAATGCCCATGTGCCACAGGAGCCGAGGCACTTAGAATCCCAGCAGCGAAGAAAAAGGAAACACTTTCCAGTGAGCAAATTGACAGGCTTGCTATAATATAAAAGCTTCGCTCCAGGTCGTAGTTCTAAATGCCTGCCGTGAATGTTA
>SJYC01075876.1:0-27187 GCA_006408675.1 Madoqua kirkii | reverse complement strand
TAACACACCAAGGGGATGTGGGGGCGGGGAGGCGTTGAAAAGTATTAATGTAGGATTCAGCGAAACAGTGTTCTGGACTTCTGAATTGTCCCAGTGGATCAGGATCATTTACTAACTTTCTTGATAATGTTAAGGGTATGTGTGATCAAAGCGTGCTCATGACAGACCACGTGAGGTCTGGTCGTGGAGCGAGAAATGCATTTCTTCCCAGTGGGGAAGCATTCTCGCCCCTTCCCCCACTCACCTGGGACGCGGCTCCTGAAGGTGGTGCCTCTTCCGCTGTATTACCTCTTCTCTTCTCTGAAGTGTAGGACTGTCTCCTAGCGCTGGATCTGGCAGTTACTCACTGTTCATGGAACTATTAACAAGGAAATGTTCTTGCCTTATCTCCTTGTATATAAAATAGAACTTGAATTGTGCATTTCTGTTTTCATAAATTGTCTTCATAGTTCAAAATCTGCTTCTGTGGACAGGAGGGGGGAAAACCTCTACGTTTTTAAAGGCAGCAAATGTGATATATGACACTGCCAGTACTCCCCAGATGGCCAAGTTGTAATGGAGACCTAGGGTCATCTGTGGCACCGACATTGTTCATGTACATCTGGTGCTGACTTGTGGGTGATGAACGTGTGGGCTGTGTCTGCAGCACTTGCGGGCTGGATCTGCAAATGCGAGCAGAGGCAGCCCCCTGGCAAAATGGATGGGTGGGCAGTGAACCCATGAGGGAAAATCTGGCCCTAGACCTGCCCCGTGTTAACCACTAGAGAAATTTTACTTTGTATCCTTTTGTGATGCCTGTGAATTTTAACAGATCAAAGCATTAGACCAAAATACTCAGGAGATTTTTCTCTAAATATCCCTGATATTTTAGTTATGTCAATAGGATGGGAAAGCTTTCGTTTTTGTTTGAAAAGTAAACAAAACCATCTTGCAAACTGTTTATCACTGAAAGTCTTGCCTTATCATTGCACGTGCATCTTGAATTTCAGAAAACATTAATTCACAATAGGGGAGCAGGATGTACTCTTTGTTGAAACACTTCTTGTACCATTTTCTTGTGTCCATATTATATTTTAAGATGTTTGAAAAGTTAAAATGTATGAACAGCTTAAGTAAAACTGAAATATTCATGATACTTTTCATACACTGTGGCATAAGATGTAAAGTTTGTAATATTTTGCAAATTCCTGTGCATTTTAATATTCTTTTATAATTATGAGCATTTTAATAAATTCATTTTTAAAAACAATACTGTGGCCTACTCTGTATGCAACTGTCATAATGTTTTCAAGAAAGCAGATGTATATCTGTTTATCAGTTGTCACTCAGATAACATGTGCACTTTTATGTGGATTATACCTAAAATTGTTTTTCATAACCTATACTTACTTAAAACATGGTTTTTCTGGGGAAAATGGAGGGGTAGGATTTCAGTCAGGGCTGCTGCAGAAGTTGTTGGGACTGAGCCCCCACAGGGCACCCACTGGAGACCAGGTGTGCCAGTGTTGCGCTGCATCAGCTAGTAGGAGGAGGTGCTTCCCATTAATGGTATAAAGATGCTTCTGCATGCTAAACCCGGAGAAGGCAATGGCATCACACTCCAGTACTCTTGCCTGGAAAATCCCATGCATAGAGGAGCCTGGTAGGCTGCAGTCCATGGGGTCTCGAAGATTGGACGCTACTGAGCGTCTTCACTTTCACTTTTCACTTTCATGCACCGGAGAAGGAAATGGCAACCACTCCAGTGTTCTTGCCTGGAGAATCCCAGGGACGAGGGACCCTGGTGGGCTGCCATCTATGGGGTCATGCAGAGTCAGACTCGACTGAAGCGACTTGCAGCAGCAGCATTGTAAACCTGGGGCATGTCACCTGACATGAGGCAGTGTCACCCAGACAGGACATTCAGAATGTTCTGTTTGGACCTGCTGTGGCCTTTGAGTACAGAAGGGGAAATTATGGAAAAGAATATGGAATTTTTCATTACAAAACCAACTTTTTCTTTTAATCCTATAATACAACATGAAATCCAGATTTTAACTCATTCTATCCTTTTTTTTTTTTTTGACCAGCATAAATCTCATTAGGCTTCCAATAAAACTAAGTAAAAAAGTGTCCATAACTGGACAATCAGGGTAAAGTATTTTCTCTAATTCTTAAATGATGCTCTTGGGACAGGTACTGATGATGTTCTTCCCTTCAAATATTAAGTCCAGTAAAGGAGCAACTAGAAATTCTTCAGCAGCATCTCCTTCTTATTTGGGGGAAATGGTGAAATCTTCAATAACTGGTATCTATCTGACCCCATCAGGTCCTCTGCCAGATGTTTACTTACACATGATTTCACTGCCAACATGACTATTACAAGGAAATTTTAAGTAACTTTAAAAAATTATGACAGTACATGATTTTAAATTAATACACATGTTCAAAGTAAACAAATGGAACCTGATTAAACTTAAAAGCTTTTTGCACAGCAAAGGAAACTAAAGGCCAAGTGGAAAGTCAACCCTCAGAATGGGAGAAAATAGCAAATGAAACAACTGACAAAGGATTAATTTCCAAAATATACAAGCATCTCATACAACTTGATAACAGAAAAACAAAAGACCCCAATCAAAAAGTGGGGAAAAGATCTACACAGACATTTCTCCAAAGAAGATATATGGATGGCTAACAACACATGAAAAGTTGCCCAACATTGCTCATTATTAGAGAAATGCACATCAAAACTACAATGAGTTATCATCTCACACCAGTCAGAATTCAGTTCAGTAAAGTAGACTGCAGCCCAATGGACTGCAGCACACCAGGCCTCCCTGTCCATCACCAACTCCTGGAGTTTACCCAAACAAACTGTCCATCAAGTCGGTATGCCATCCAGCCATCTTATCCTCTGTCATTCCCTTCTCCTGCCTTCATTCTTTCCCAGCATCAGAGTCTCTTGCAATGAGTCAGTTCTTCACATCAGTTGGCCAAAGTATTGGAGTTCAGCATCAGTCCTTCCAGTGAATATTCAGGACTGATTTCCTTTAGGATGGACTGGTTGGATCTTGTTGCTGTTCAAGAGAGTCAAGAGTTTTCTCCAACACCACAGTTCAAAATCATCAATTTTTCAGCGCTCAGCTTTCTTTATATTCCAACTCTCACATCCATACATGACCACTGGAAAAACCATAACTTTGACTAGATGGACCTTTATTGGCAAAGTAATGTCTCTGCTTTTTAATAAGATGTCTAGCTTGGTCATAACTTTTCTTCCAAGGAGCAAGCATCTTTTAATTTAATGGCTGCAGTCACCATCTGCAGTGCTTGTGTAGCTCCCCAGAATAAAGGTAGCCACTGTTTCCACTGTTTCCCCTGTATTTGCCATGAAGTAATAGGACCAGATGCCATGATCTTAGTTTTCTGAATGTTGAGTTTTAAGCCAACTTTTTCAAGCTTTTTCACTTTCATCAAGAGGCTCTTTAGTTCTTCTTCTCTCTCTGTCATAAGGGTGGTATCATCTGCATATCTGAGGTTATTGATATTTCTCCTGGCAATCTTGATTCCGAATTGTGCTTCATCCAGGCCAGCATTTCACATGGTATACTCTGCATATAAGTTAAATAAGCAGGGTGACAATATACTGCCTTGATGTGCTCCTTTCCCGATATGGAACCAGCAAGTTGTTCCATGTCCATTTCTAACTGTTGCTTCTTGACCTGCACACAGATTTCTCAGGAGGCAGGTCATGTGGTCTGGTATTCCCATCTCTTTCAGAATTTTCCAGTTTTCTGTGATCCACACAGTCAAAGGCTTTGGCATAGTCAATAAAGCAGATGTTTTTCTGGAACTCTCTCTTTTTCAATGATCCAATGGATGTCAGCAATTTGACTTCTGGTTCCTCTGCCTTTTCTAAATCCAGCTTGAACATCTGGAAGTTCATGGTTCACATATTGCTGAAGCCTGGCTTGGAGAATTTTGAACATTACTTTGCTAGCGTGTGAGATGAGTGCAATTGTGCAGTTGTTTGAGCATTCTTTGGCATTGCCTTTCTTTGAGATTGAAATGAAAATGGACCTTTTCCAGTCCTGCAGCCACTTTTGAGTTTTCCAAATTTGCTGCCATGTTGAGTGCAGCACTTTCACAGCATCAGCTTTTAGGATTTGAAATAGCTCAACTGGAATTCCATCACCTCCACTAGCTTTATTTGTAGTGATGCTTCCTAAGGCCCACTTGACTCCAGTCAGAATGGCCATCCATCATCAAAAAGTCTACAAACAATAGATGTTGGAGATGGTGTGGAGAAAAAAGAATGCTCTTGTAGTGTTGGTGGCAGTATAAATTGATACAACCACTATGGAAGAAAGGTATGGAGATTCCTTAAAAAAAAAAAAAAAAGAATAAAACCACTGTATGACCCAGCAATCCCACTCCTAGGCATATACTCTGAGGAAACCAAAATTGAAAAAGGACGCTTGGGGCTGGTGTACGGGATGATCTGGGGAGATGGTGTGGGGTGGGAGGTGGGAGGGGGCTTTGGCATTGGGAGATCGTGTACACCTATGGCTGATTCATGTCAATGTATGGCAAAACCAATACAGTATTGTAAAGAAGAATAAAGTATTAAAAAAATGCAAATTTGAAAAAAGAAAAAAAAGAAAAAGTCACATGTATCCCATTATTCATTGCAGCACTGTTTACAATAGCTAGACCATGGAAGCGACCTAGATGTCCATCAACAGATGAATGGATAAAGAAGTGGTACATGTACACAATGGACTATTACTCAGCCATTAAAAGGAACTCATTTGAGCCAGTTCTAATGAGGTGGATGAACCTAGAACCTATTATATAGAGTGAAGTAAGTCAGAAAGAGAAAGATAAATATCATATTCTAATAGTACTGAAGAATTTACTTACAGGGCACCAAGGGAGAAACAGATATGGAGAATAGATTTATGGACATGGGGCGAGGGGAGGAGAGGGAGAGATGTACGGAGAGAGAGTAACATGAAAACTTAAATTATCATATGTAAAATAGACAGCCAATGGAAATTTGCTGTATGGCCAAGAAACTCAAACAGGGGCTCTGTATCAACTTAGAGGGGTGGGATGGGCAGAGGATGGGAGAGAAGTTCAAAAGAGATGGGATATATGTATACCTATGGCCGATTCAGGTTGAGGTTTGACAGAAAACAACCAAATTCTATAGAGAAATTATCCTTCAATAAAACAACAAATTTAAAACGAAGAAATACACATGTTAAAAGAAGAAAATCTCAAGTGGTACCAGGTGGCTAAACAGGAAACCTAAGTCCTGCTATTACCCTAGCTCAGGCCAGGCCAGAATCCCCAGAGTCCCAGGAAGTACAAGTTAAGTCCACGAAGGGCGTCTATTTGCCCAAAAGAGACTTCAGAGATGTTCTTTGTGTTTTGTTGTTGTTGTTGTTGTTTTTCAAAGTATAGTCAGTGTGTTAAGGTTTCAGATCATAAAAGCTAGTTCTTTCCTTTAAACTTTGAAGTTGAGCCCAAATCCTATTCTTTTCATAAATTTAGCAAATTTTTACCAGTTGTAAAAAGACTTCTGAATGTTTGGCTCCATTTGCAAACTTAATGAAATGCTTTAAAGTATCTGAAATAACAGTTCTAAGTTTAGTTCAGTCTGTTTCCTTTCTAAGTACTACAGTTTCACAACCATGACCAAGAAATCATAAGGGGAGGAACTGCAAACTCTTCTTTCTCCTGCTCATCTCTTTAGAGGATTCCTTTCACAAACCCACGTTCTCCCGTGTGAGCCCTCGTTACTGGGAGACTGAAGGTACAAGCGGACAATGGCCAGATCATACATAAAAATATAACACTGACCCACAGCCTTCAGCAGCCAGCCTAGGAAACCAACCTTTATCTATAATAATCAGACTAGGAAGCCAACCAGACTTGTAGGAAGTCAGACTATTTTCTTTCTAATGACAGGCCAGGATGCCAAACAATAGCCTCTGAAACAATCAGCCCCAAATATCTAGGACTTGATTAATAACTGACAGCTTCCCTAATTTTTATCCCTGCTTCTATCTTAGGACCAACCAAAGAAAGCCAAATATGCCCCTCTCGCCAATCATGCAGGATGCCCTCCGCTATTACCCACCTCCAGCTTCCGCATACGAACTGCCTCCGATCAGAGCGCACCTGCAGCCTTCCCGTTTTTCCACCATAATCTGTCCCACTCCTCTGCCTGCCTTTGAGTCTCTGCCAAAACGCTTGTGACAGTACTAATTCCTTTGCTACAGCAAGCTCAGAATAAATAGGCTTTGCTTTTCCTCATTTAGTTGGTCTCTTTCTTTTCTGTATTTTTAGTGGAGGATAATTGCTTTACAATGTTGTATTGGTTTCTGCCATACATCAACATGAATCAGCCAGAGGGATACATATGTCTTCTCCCTCTTGAGTGGTCTTTATTGCTACTAAGTTATTTAACTTAAGCTCTACCTTCCTACCATGAAATGGGCCTAAATAGTTCCGCCAGTCAGTGTCATTTTGAAGTCCCTAGTGTGTCACACTGGATTCAGTGTGCCAGGAAGTATAAAAAACCACAGGATGAATACAAGGCATTTTCTTGGAGGTGAGTGTTTCAATGATTAAGGGAGAAATTATTGTATTAAAGTAATCACAGATATGCTATGGCATTGAATGCAAAATATGAGTGCATTTTTAATTTAAACTAGCAATCTTCAAAGAAATTATATGTTTATGGTGAGCTGCTTCATCTAGGCCCCTAGGTCATACCTATATTTCCTTTCTTCACGAAAACTTGGCTGGAAATATCTATGAAATATTGACATATTTTGAAAGCACCTTGTCAGCCGTAAGATTCGAGAAGAATGGTTCTCACAGTGTGGTCTCGATTCCTTTAGGAGAGTCTGAGACTTTCATGAAGTCTACAAAATCAAAGCTATTTTCATAATTATATGAAAACAGTTTTAGCCTTTTTCACTCTCACTTTCTTACAAGTGTAAAGTGGAGTTTCCAGAGGCTACAGAACATGGGATTTGGCCACAGATTGAACAGAAGCAGTTATGAGCATCCAGCTGTAAGCCAGACATGAAAACTCTAAAACAATGTACTATTCTCTCATTTTAGGTCTTCCTTCATAGCTCAGTCAGTAAAGAATCTGCCTTCAATGCAGGAGACCTGGGTTTGATCCCTGAATCAAGAAGATCCCCTGGAGAAGGAAATGGCAACCCACTCCAGTATTCTTGCCTGGAGAATTCCATGGACAGAGGAGCCTGGCAGGCTAGAGTACATAGGGTTGCAAGAGTCGAACACAACTTATAGACTAAAGAAAGAGAGAGAGATTCTCCCATTTAGAAAAACAGTTATTTTTCATCTAAACATTTGATGTAAAACATGCAATAGGGTTATTTTTAAATTAAGTAAATTTAAAAAATTTCTCAGTTTTAGTTTCTAATATATTAAATATTAATAGATGTTATTTACATAAAAGCTTTTTGGAGCTCCAAAAACTGCTTTGTCATACTTTAAGACTGTGAAGAGGCTTGATGACCAACAAGGATGAGAACTATTGCTTTATACTAATATAAAATATGAATCAGAGCCAACCATCACATTCATGTTGGATTTGGACAGTAAAACTCCAAGTGTGACAGTGTCAGGAAAAAAAAACAACAACAACAGTGTGCCGTTTCAACTCTCAATGCATGCAAAATGCATCTTGTGGTCACTATCAACGACTTCTATCAACGCCCAGCTCCAGCACAAGACTGCATTGGTACTTCTGCTCTGACAAACGTTTTATCTTTGCTTGAAACCTGCAGAACTCTTGATCTTGTTTCCCAGATGTCTGTCTTCAGCTGCACAGTTTGATGAGAACTGCTGCAATTTCTTTGGTGTATCGGCCACATTCAGCACTTATTTCTGTATATATTTTGGATTCCAGACTGTTTTGGAAATCCAGGGGTCCCAGAGGAAGAAATATGACCAACAATATTATGGGCTAGATGCCAAAAGTAGTCAGAACTACATATCCTGGTGCCATTTAGAGGCCCATTGGAAAAACATGATTGAATACTGATCCTATAAACCATATGCAAGGAGAATTGCCATTAAAAATAATCTTTTAATATTTTTAAAAAGGAGGACAGTGTATTTACTCATTGTTTCTAAGTAGATGTGGCAGTAGAATTTTAATAAATACTTGTTGAATGAATCAATAAATAAATGAATGAATGCCTTACCTTCCCTGAACCAAGTTTTTCCACTCAAGAAATTTAGGAAGAATACCCCAGAATGTAGAATAAGGTTAAAATGGAAATCACAATTGGCACTGCATATGGAAAACCCTAAAGACGCCACACAAAAACTACCCAAACTGGTAAACGAATTCAGCAAGGTAGCAGAATACAAGATTAACATACAGAAATTGGTTATATTACTTAATACTAAAAATGAAGCATCAGAGGTGAGATATTTTTTAAGAAGCCTAAATAAAACATAAATAAATAAATAAATTACTGTTGAACTGCCACAAAAATAAATAAATAAATAAATGAAATAAGTAAAATTGTTGGAAATAAACCTGACCAAGAAGGTGAAAGACTTATATGCTGAGAACTATAAAACATTAATAAAGGAAAAGCTGAAGATGATTCTAAGAAAGAGAAAAATATCCCATGCACTTGGATTGAAAGAATTAATATTGTTAAAATGGTCATACTACTCAAAGCAATCTACAAATTGATAGCTTATTGTGAATGATGTTAGATTCCTGATCTCTGAAGATTTAACTTCAGGACCAGGAACAGGCTTGATCACTCAAGAGCTTTTGTGTAGCAGTTTTATTAAAGTAAGAAAAGGGACAGACATAGCTTCTGACACAGAAATCAGAAGGGGGGTGGAGAGTGCCCCCTCGCGCTAATCTTTAGCAAGGGAATTATATACTTTTAAATTAGTTATTACAATAAATAACAGGATTAGAACTTAACTAGAGAAAGATCCTACCAGACCCACTCCCATAAATATACATTCTAAGATATCAGTATTAGTCAGAAGGTTTTCAGGAAGGAGAAACTGTCCTCAAGTAGGATACATTGTTATATAATCCCTAAGCCAGTGAAGTTACTCAGTTGTGTCCAACTCCTTGCAACTCCATGGACTGTAGCCTACCAGGCTCCTCCATCCATGGAATTTTCCAGGCAAGAGTACTAAAGTGGGTTACCATTTCCTCCTCCAGGGTATCTTCCCGACCCAGGGATCAAACCCAGGTCTTCCACATTGCAGGCAGACACTTTACCATCTGAACCACCAAGGAAGCCCATATAATCCCTAGTAAAGAGTTTAAACTTAGTTGTTTGTTGTATAATCATCAGTTCCAGGAAAAAAAAAAAAAAAGAAAAAGACCATTTTATGTGACTAAGACTAAGGAATGTAGAGAAAAATAAAAATAAAAAATGTGTCCTTTCCTCCTCCTTGAGAATTCCAGACTCCCTACCTCCTCCTCGAGAACCCCAGACCCCTCTCTCCTCAGGGACCCCCAGACTTCTTATCAACCTGCCCAAGAACTGACTCTCAAGATTTCATGCAATCTCTATCAAATTACCCATGACACATTTTTCACAGAACTAAAACAAATAATCCTAAAATCTATATGGAACCATAAAAGACCCAGAATCACCAAAGAAATCCTGAGGAAAAAGAACAAAGGATAACCCTTTTTAACTTCAGATAATACTGCAAAGCGTATTGACACAAAATCAGACATATGGATCAATGGATCAGAGAGTTCAGAAGTAAATCCATTCACCTATCATCAATTAAACTTTGACAAAAGAAGCAAGAATATATAATGGCAAAAGGTAACTTCAGCAAGTGGTGCTGGAAATCTTGGACACATAACCTATAAGACAGCCAGAAAGCAAGATGGGATTAGAAAGCCCTTATCTATCAATAATTAAATAGAAATGGACTGAATTCTCCAATCAAAAGTCATAGAGTGGCTGGATACATTTTCTAAAGATCAAGACCCAAGTATATATCACTTATGAGAGACTCACTTTAGCCTTAAGAACAAACATAGGCTCAAAGAGAAGGGATGGTAAAAGATGTTCAGTACAAGTGGAAACAAAAAGAGAGCACAGGTTGCTATACTTACATCATACAAAATAGAAACTAAGCCAAAACAGTAATGAGACAAGTAATTATGTAATGATAAAGGGATCAATTCATCAAGAAGATATAATAATTGCGTGTGTGTGTGTGTGTGTGTGTGTGTGTGTGTGTGTGTACACAGCATTGGAGCATCTAAATATATTAAGGAAATGCTAATAGATCTAAAGGGAGAAATAAGAAAAATAAATGAATAGTAAAAGAGTTCAATATCCCACATTCAATATGGATAGATCATCCAAACAGAAAATCATGAAGGAAACTTTGGACTTGAACCATACTTTAGACCAAATGAATCTGAGACATACACAGAACATTTCATCCAACATCAGCTGAAAATACATCCTTCTCAAGTGTACATGGAACATTCTCATATAGATCATATGAGAGGTCACAAAACAAGGCTTACAAAATTTAAGACTGAAGTCATGCTAGGTATCTGTTCCAACCACAATGGTATGAAGCTAAGCAAACAGTGATAAGAGGAAAGCTGGAAAATTCACAAATATATGAAAATTAAACAACACTACTGAACAGCCACTGGGTCAAAGAAGAAATGTTTTTAAATCCAGAAGTATCTTGAAATGATCAAAAATAGAAATATAGCATATCAAAACCTATTGGATACTGCAAAGCAATTCCAAGAAGAAAGTATATAGTGATAAATATCTATAATAGAGAAAGAAAGAGAGAGAGAGAGAGAGAGAGAGAGAGAGGAGGATGGAGGGAGAATGGAAAGAAGGAAGGAAAAAAGAGGGAAGTAGAAGGGAGGTAAGGAGGAAGAAGATCTCAAACAAACTAACTTTACACCTTAAGAAACTAGGAAGAAAAAAACAAAAAAACAAAAACTAAGCCCAAAGTTATCAGAGGAAGAAAACAACAAAGCTCAGAGTAGAAATAAATGAAACAGAGACAAAAAAACAAAAATAATACAACAAGAGCTATTTATTGAAAAGATAAAGTTGACAACCTCCAGGTAAACTATGAAAAAAGCACACCAAAAAATGTAAAGTAAATGAAAGAGGAGACATTACAATAATGTCTCTTAAAACACAAGAGACTGCGATGGGTAATTTTATGCCAACACACTGGATAGCCAAAAAGAAATGCATGCATCCCTGTAAACATATAATTTACCAAACCTGAATCATAAAGAAATATAAAATATAAAAAATCTAATAATAACTAAAAAGACTGAATAATTTAAAATTTCTCAACAAAGGAAAAGTCTAGCACCAGATGGTTTTAATGGTAAATTCTACTAAATACTTAAAAGAATTAATATATATCCACCTCCGAAACTCTTTCAAAAAATTGAAGAGGAGTGAACACTACCTAATTAGTTTTACAAAGTCAGATTTATTTGATACCACAACCAATTAAAGACATTACAAGAAAAAGAAACTGCAGACCAGATTCCTGATAAATAAAGATGCAAAAATTCTCAACAAAATCTTAGCAAATGGAATTCAACAACACACTAAATGAACCATACACCATGATCAAGTGGAATATATCCTAGGATGCAAATATGGTTCAGTATACACAAACTGATAAATGTGATAAACCTGCAGGTCATAAGGGAATGGCATGAAATATTTAAAGTGATGAAAGGGGAAAACCTAACAACCAGGAATACTCAAGCAAGCAAGTCTCTCATACTGATTTGGTGGGATAATCAATAGCTTTTCAAACAAGCAAAAGTTGAAAGAATTCAGAGCCATCCAATGAACTTTACAACAAATGCTAAAGGAAGTTCTCTAGGTGAAAAATAAAAGTCTACTACTAAAAATAAGAACATTTCAAAATGAAACATCTTACCAGTAAAGGCAAACATACAGTAAAGGTAAGAAATAATTCACACTCAAAACTACAAGGAAGGTTAAAAGTCAGATGTCCTAAAATCATCTATATCCACAATAAGCAGTTAAGGGATACACAAAACAAATAGATGTAAAATATGGTATCAGTTCAGTTCAGTTGCTCAGTCGCATCCGACTCTTTGCGACCCCACGAATCGCAGCACGCCAGGCCTCCCTGTTCATCACCATCTCCCGGAGTTCACTCAGACTCATGTCCATTGAGTCCATGATGCCATCCACCCATCTCATCCTCTGTTGTCCCCTTCTCCTCCTGCCCCCAATCCCTTCCAGCATCAGAGTTTTTTTCCAATGAGTCAACTCTTCTCATGAAGTGGCCAAAATACTGGCGTTTCAGCTTTAGCATCATTCCTTCCAAAGAAATCCCAGGGTTGATCTCCTTCAGAATGGACTGGCTGGATCTCCTTGCAGTCCAAGGGACTCTCAAGAGTCTTCTCCAACTCCACACTTCAAAAGCATCAATTCTTCGGCGCTCAGCCTTCTTCACAGTCCAACTCTCACATCCATACATGACCACAGGAAAAATACAATAATCATGAGCAGAAGAAAATATAAATACAAGATTTGTAAAAGACATTTGAAAATAAAAAATCAGCAACATAAAACAATCATATACTCCTATAAAACCCTCAGGGTAACTGAAAAACAAAAATTTATAATAGATATACCCTCAAAAAAGAAAAAGGAATTCTAAGACATCTCTGAAGATAGTCTTTAAATCACAAGAAAAGAAACGAAAAAGGTGGGGGGTGGGGTGGGCAGGGAAATCTACAAAAATAAATCCAAAACAATTAACAAGATGGCAATAAGAGCATCAGTTCAGTTCAGTCGCTCACTCATGTCCGACTATTTGCAACCTCATGAATCGCAGCACGCCAGGCCTCCGTGCCCATCATCAACTCCCAGAGTTCACTCAAACTCCATGTCCATTGAGTTGGTGATGCCATCCAGCCATCTCGTCCTTGGTCGTCCCCTTCTCCTCCTGCCCCCAATCACTCCCAGCATCAGAGTCTTTTCCAATGAATCAACTTTTCACATGAGGTGGCCAAATTATTGGACTTTGAGCTTCAGCATCAGTAGTTCCAACGAACACCCAGGACTGATCTCCTTTAGAATGGACTGGTTGGATCTCCTTGTAGTCCAAGGGAATCCAAGAGTCTTCTCCAACACCATAGTTCAAAAGCATCAGTTCTTCGGTGCTTAGCTTTCTTCACAGTCCATCTCTCACATCCATACATGACCATTGGAAAAACCATAGCCTTGACTAGATGGACCTTTGTTGGCAAAACAGTGTCTATGCTTTTGAATATGCTATCTAGGTTGGTCATAACTTTCCTTCCAAGGAATAAGTGTCTCTTAATTTCATGGCTGCAATCACCATCTGCAGTGATTTTGGAGTCCAAAAAAATAAAGTCCAATACTGTTTCCACTGTTTCCCCATTTATTTCCCATGAAGTGATGGGACCAGATGCCATAAACTTCAAACCTAGAGACATATAAAGACTGAAAGTGAGGTAATGGAAAAAATTACTCCATGTAAATGGAAATCAAAAGAAAATCAGAGTATCACTACCTATATGAGACAAAATAGGCTTTAGAATAAACACTATTTCAAGAGACAAAGAAGGACATGGACACTACATAATGACTGAGGGGTCAATGTGAGAAGATATGAAAACTGTAAATATAGATGCATCCAACACAGGAGCACCTCAGTATATGAGGCAATATTAACAGACATTAAATGAGAAATTGGCAGTAACACAATAATAGTAGGAGACTTTAACACACCACTTATGTCAATGCACAGATCATAAGACTGAAAATCCATAAGTAAACTTATGCTTTAAATAACACATATGACCAAATGGCCATAATTGATATATAGAGCATTTCATCTGAAAGAAATAGAATATACATTCTTTGAAAGTGCACATGGAATATTCTCTAAGGTAGATCACATGCTAGGACACAAAACAAGTCTCAGTAACCTTAAGAAGATTGAAACCATATCAAAGTATCTTCTCCAAGCACAGTGCTACAAGACTAGAAATTAACTATAAGAAAAAAATTGCAAAAAAAAAAAATCCCACAAACACATGGGGCTAGACAGTATATGAGGAAATAGCCAACAAAACACTGAGGAAACCACAGAGGAAGTAAAAAATACCCAAAGACAAATAAAAACAAAAACACAATGATCCAAAACCTATAGGGGTGAGCAAAACAGTTCCAAGAGGAAAGTTTATAGTGACACAAGTCTAACTTAGGAAAGAATAAAATATCAACTAAACAACTTACCTTTACATGTAAAGAGACTAGAGAAAGAGGAGCAAAAAAGACCCCGTTAGTAGAAGAAAATAAATCATAAAGATCAGAGTAGGAATAAAATGAAATAGAAAAAGCTGACAGAAAAGAACAATTAAATTAAAAACTAGCTCTTTGAAAATACAGACAAAATTGATAAAACTTTAGCCAGCTTCATCAAGAAAAAAAAGAGCCCAAAACAATAAAACCAGAAATGGAAAAGGAGAAATTACCACCAACACCACATAAATTCAAAGGATTGTAAGAGACTACTATGTGCAACTCTATACCAATAAAATATACAACCCAGAAGAAATGGAGAAATTCTTAGAAAGTACAACCTCTCAAGACTGACTCAGGAAGGAGCAGAAAATATGAACAGATCAATTACCAGTATTGAATTTGAATCAGTAATTTAGACACTCCCAATGAACAAAGGTCCAACCAGATGGCTTCACAGGTCAATTCTACCAAAAATTTAGAGAAGGGTTAACACATATTCTTCTGAAACTATTACAAAAAACTGCAGACAGAGGAACACTTCTAAACTCATTCTATGAGGCTACCACCACTCTGAAAACAAAACCAGACAATCAAAAAAAGAAATAGAGAAAATTACAGGTCAGTATCACTGAAGGACAGGGAAGCCTGGCAGGCTGCAGTTCATGGAGTGGCAAAGAGTCAGACATGACTGAGCAACTGAAGAACAGCAAAATAGTGCAAAAATCCTCAACAAAATACTAGGAAGCCTGATAAACAAATCCAGCAACACCTTAAAAGGATCATACATATGATCAAATGGAATTTATCTCAGAGAGGCCAGGATTTTTCAGTATCTACAAACCAATAAATGAAATACATCACATTAACAAACTGAAGAAAACCACAGGATAATCTCTATACATGCAGAAAAAAACTTTTGATAAAATTTGCCTTCTATTTATGATTTTTAAAATTCTCCAGCATACACAATAGTGAAAAGCTGAATGCCTTTCCTCTGAGATCAAGAACAAGATAAGGATGCCCACTCTTGCCACTTTCATTCAACATAGTTTTGGAAATCCTAGGCACAGCAATCAGAAAAGAAAAGCAAATAAAAAGAATCCAAATTAGAAACAAATAAGTAAAACTGTCATTGTTTGCAGATGATAACATACTATACATAGTAAATCCTAGTGACACCGCCAGAAGAAATTCAGTAATGTTGCAGGTTATGAAATTAATATAGAGACATCTGTTGCATTTCTATATGCTAACAATGAAATATCAGAAAGAGAAATTAAGAAAATAATCTCACTTACCATTACATCAAAAAGAATAAAAACAAACCTACCTAAAGCAGCAAAAGAGCAGTACTCCAAAAACTATAAGGCACTAATGAAAAAAATAAGATGACACAAACCGAAAGATATACCACATTCTTGGATTGGAAAAAAAAATCAATATTGCTAAAACAAAAAACCTAACCAAGGCAATCTACAGATTCAATGCAATCTTTATCAAAATACCAATGACATTTTTCATAGAACTAAAACAAATACTTTTCAAATTTTCATAGAAACACAAAAGACCCTGAATAGTCAAAGCAGTCTTGATGAAGAAGAACAGAGTTGGATGAATTATTTTCCCTGACTTTAGAGTATACAACAAAGCTACAATAATCAAAACAGTATGGTACTTGTTAAAAAAAAAACCATATAGATCAATGGAACAGAACAGAAAGCCCAGAAATGAATCAATACCACTATGATTAATTAATTTAAAACAAAAGAGGAAACATATACAATAGAAGAAAGATAGTCTCTTCAATAAGCTGTGCTGGGGAAAATGGACAACAATATATAAAAAATGAAATTAGAACATTCTCTATCACTATATGGAAAAATAAACCAAAATGAATTATAGACTTAAACATAAGCCTGGATACTATAAAGTTATAAAGGAAAACTTAGGCAGGACACTCTTTGACATGAACTGTCACAGTGTTTTTTTGGACCCATCTTCTAGAGTAGTGTAAATAAAAGCAAAAATAAATAAAGGGAACATAATTAAACTTAAACGTTTTTGCATATCAAAAATAACCATGAAGAAAACCAAAGGCAGCTTATGAAATGGGAGAAAATATTTGCAAATGATGTGACCAACAAGGGACTAATTTCTAAAATATATGAACAGCTTATACAGCTCAATGAAAAAAAAATCAATCAAAAAGTAGATTGAGATTGATATATATACAATACTAAATATAAAATAGATAACTAGTAAGAATCTATGTTCTTACACAGGGAATTCTACTCAATTATTCTGTAGTGGCCTATATGGGAAAAGAATCCAAAAATGAGAGTGGATATATGGGTATATGTATAACTGCTCAAACTACCACACAATTGCCCTCATCTCATCTGCTAGTAAAGTAATGCTCAAAATTCTCCAAGCCAGGCTTCAGCAATACATGAACTGTGAACTTCCTGATGTTCAAGCTGGTTTTAGAAAAGGCAGAGGAAACAGATCAAATTGCCAACATCTGCTGGATCATGGAAAAAGCAAGAGAGTTCCAGAAAAACATCTATTTCTGCTTTATTGACTATGCCAAAGCCTTTGACTGTATGCATCACAATAAACTGTGGAAAATTCTGAGAGAGATGGAAAGACCAGACCACCTAACCTGCCTCTTGAGAAATCTATATGCAGATCAGGAAGCAACAGTTAGAACTGGACATGGAACATCAGACTGATTCCAAATAGGAAAAGGAGTATGTCAAGGCTGTATATTGTCACCCTGCTTATTTAACTTATATGCAGAGTACATCATGAGAAATGCTGGACTGGAAGAAGCACAAGCTGGAATCAAGATTGCTGGGAGAAATATCAATAACCTCAGATATGCAGATGACACCACCCTTATGGCAGAAAGTGAAGAGGAACTAAAACTCCTCTTGATGAAAGTGAAGGAGGAGAGTGAAAAAATTGACTTAAGGTTCAACATTCAGAAAATGAAGATCATGGCATCCGGTCCCATCACTTCATGGGAAATAGATGGGAAAACAGTGGAAACAGTGTCAGACTTTACTTTTGGGGGGCTCCAAAATCACTGCAGATGGTGACTACAGCCATGAAATTAAAAGACGCTTACTCCTTGGAAGAAAAGTTATGACCAACCTAGATAGCATATTCAAAAGCAGAGACATTACTTTGCCGACTAAGGTCCGTCTAGTTAAGGCTAGGCTGGTTTTTCCTGTGGTCATGTATAGATGTGAGAATTGGACTGTGAAGAAAGCTGAGTGCCGAAGAGTTGATGCTTTTGAAGTGTGGTGTTGGAGAAGACTCTTGAGAGTCCCTTGGACTGCAAGGAGATCCAAACAGTCCATTCTAAAGGAGATCAGCCCTGGGATTTCTTTAGAAGGAATAATGCTAAAGCTGAAACTCCAGTAGTTTGGCTGCCTCATGAGAAGAGCTGACCCATTGGAAAAGACATTGATGCTGGGAGGGATTGGGGGCAGGAGGAGAAGGGGGCAACAGAGGATGAGATGGCTGGATGGCATCACAGACTTGATGGACATGAGTCTGAGTGAACTCTGGGAGTTGGTGATAGACAGGGAGGCTGGCGTGCTGCAACTCAAGGGGTCACAAAGAGTTGGACATGACTAAGCAACTGAACTGAACTGAAAATTGATTCACTTTGCTGTACAGCTGAAACCAACACAACATTGTAAATCAACTATACTCCAATAAAAAATTGAAATATATATATATATATAAACATGAAAAAAAAGAAAATCATCAGAAAATGGGCAGAACTAAATACAAATTTCTCCAAAGAAGGGATACAGATGGCCCCAAATCACATGAAAAGATGCTCAACAACACTAATTACTAGAGAAATGCAAATGAAAACTACAATGAAGAATCACATCATACCTCACACCAGTCAGAATGGCCATCATCAAAAAGTCTATAGATAATAAATGCTGGAGAGTTTAGAGAAAAGGAAATCCTTCTACACCATTGGTGGGAAAGTAAATTGGTGCAATCACTATTAAGAACAATATGGAAGTTCCTTAAAAAACTAAAAATAAGAGTTACCATACGACCTGAAATCCCACTCCTGGGAAAATGAAAACTTAATTGAAAAAGATACATGCACCCCAGTATTCATAGCCGCACTACAGTAGCCAACACATGGAATCACCCTGAATGTCCATCATCAGCTGAATGGATAAAGAAGACATGGGGTGTGTGTGTGTGTGTATATGCAATATGCATATATATATTTATATATATAGTATATAATGGAATATTAGCCATAAAAAAGAATGAAATAATGTTATTTGCAGCAACATGGGTGGAACTAGACTGGTAGATATAGGAAAAAAATAGAGTTACCAGAGGAAAAAATGAGGAGGAGTGATAAATTAGGAGTTTGGGATTAACAGTTACTCACTACTATATATAAAATAGATGAACAACAAGGAGCTACTGTATAGCACAGGGAACAAAATTCAGTCTCTTCTAATAACCTATAATGTAAGGAATATGTAAAAAACAAGTAAGTCTGTGTAAATATATACATACAGCAGGGAATATATATATATATATATATACACACACATATATATATATACACACACACACACATACATACCTACATTTAACAGGGAAGCCTGGCATGCTGTAGTTCAAAGCTGGACATGACTTGGTGATTGAAAAATAACAATATGTATATGGCTTCCCTGGTGGCTCAGATGGTAAAGAATCCACCTACAATGCACAAGAACTGGGTTTGATGCCAGGAATTGGGGAGATCCCCTGGAGGAGGGCACGGCAACCTATTCCAGTATTCTTGCCTAGAGAATACTCATGGCAAGCTACAGTCCATGGGGTTGCAAAGAGTCAGATACAACTGAGCAACTAAGCACATATATATGTATGTGTGTGTGTATGTGTATACACATATACATAAATGAACCAATTTTCTGTATACCAGAAACTAAAACAACATTGTAAATCAAGTATACTTAATTTTTTTTTAATGGCAAAGGATTTGAATGGGCATTTTTCCCAAGAGGACATCCAAATGGCCAATGGGGACACGAAAAGGTACAACATCACTAACATCATGGAAATGCAAATCAAAACTGAATGAGATATTACTTCACACTTGTTAAATGGCTTTCATCAAAAAAAAAAAGACAGAAAGGAAGGAAAAAATAAATAATAAATGTTGGCAATAATAAATATGGGAAAAAGGTGACCCTCAGGTACTGTTGGTGGGAAGTTTGTGAATCTACTATAGGAAACAGTATAGGTAATCCTCAAAAGATTAAAAATCATATGACCCAGCAGCCCAATTTCTGGTTATACATCCCAAAGAAATTAAAATGAGATCTCAAAGAGATATCTGAACTCCCATGTTTACTGTAGCATTATTCACAGTGCCTAAAATATGGAAACAGCATAACTGTCTTTCCTCAGATTAATGAATAAAGAAGGTATGGTACAATGGAATATTATTCAGCCATGAGAAGGAGGGAGATCCCATCGTTTGTGACAACTTGGATGAAATTTGAGGGCATTATGCTAAGTGAAATAAGTCAGACAGAGAAAGATAAATACTATATGATATCACTTATCTGTGGAACCTGAAAATTGCCAAATACATAGAAACTGAAAGTTAGAATAGTGGTGACTGGGGATGGGGGAAGTAGAAAGATGCTGGTCAAAGAGTGTAAAATTCCTGTTATAAGATGAATAGATTCTGAGGATCTAATGTACAGTACAGTGATTATAGTTAATAGTACTGTATTGTATACTTGAAAGTTGCTAATAAACATATATATCTTAAATGTTCTCATCACACACACACACACACAGACACAAGAAGAAATGGTAATTACATAACATGATGGAGATGCTAGCAAACATTATGGTGATAATGATTTTGCAATATATAGCATATCACATCAATATGTTATATACCTTAAACCTACACAATGTTATTGTCAATTGTATCTCAATAAAGTAAAAAAAATTAAAATAAAAAAGATGTTCTGGAGTTCCATTTATTCTGTATATTTCTCTAACTGCATATGCTAACCATTCTATAAATCATGTAGCAAAGTGATTAAAGAGAAAAGTGTAATAAGGGAACCCCTTCGTGGATCACAGCCATGTCATGGCGAAGGTACTTGCATAACTCAGTGAAAATATGAGCCATGCTATGCAGGGCCAGTGAAGATGGATGGGTCATAGTTGAGAGTTCTGATGAAATGTGGTCTGCTAGAAGAGGGAATGGCAAACCACTCCAGTATTCTTGCCGCAAGAACCCCATGAACATGAACAGCATGAAAAGGCAAAAAGATATGACACTGGAAGATGAGTCCCCTCGGATCATAAGGTGTTCAATATGCTACTGGGGAAGAGTTGAGGGCAATTACTAATAGCTCCAGAAAGAATGAAGTGGCTGGGCAAAAGCAGAAAAGATGCTCCGTGGATATATCTGGTGGTGAAAGTATAATCTGATGCTGTAAAGAACAATATTGCATAGGAACCTCAAATATTAGGTTCATGAATCAAGGTAAATTGGAGGTGGTCAGGCAGGAGATGGTAAGAGAGAACATTGACATTTTAGCAACTGATGAACTAAAATGGACTGGAATACACAAATTTAATTCAGATAACAATTGTATCTACCTCTTTGGGCAAGAAACCCTTAGAAGAAAGGGAATAGCCCTCATAGTCAAATAGCCCTCTAGGCTATTTGAAAGAATAGCCTTTCAAACAAAAGATCTTGAAATGTAGTACTTGGGTACAGTGTCAAAAACAGAAGAATGATCTTGGTTTATTTCCACAGCAAACCATTCAACATCCCAGTAATCCAAGTCTAGGCCCAACCACTGATGCCAAAGAAGCTGAAGTAGACTGGTTCTATGAAGACATACAAGACCTTCTAGAACTAACACCAAAAAAAGATATCCTTTTTTTCACAGGGGATTTGAATGCAAAAGTAGGAAGTTAAGAGATACCTGTAATAACAGGCAGGTTTGACCTTGGAGTACAAAATGAAACAGGGCAAAGGCTAACAGTTTTTTTAAGAGAACATACTGGTGATAGCAATCACCTTTTTCCACCAACACAAGATGTGATTCTACGCATGGATTCACCAAACAGTCAATACTGAAATCAGATTGATCATATTCTTTGCAGCTGAAGGTGTAGAAGCTCTATAAAGTCAGCAAAAATAAGACCTGGAGCTAACTGTGGATCAAATCATCCACTCCTTATTGCAAAATTCAGACTGAAATTGAAGAAAATAGGGAAATCTAGTAGGCCACTCAGGTCTGACCTTAATCAAATCCCTTATGGTTATACAGTGGAGGTGATGAATACATTCAAGGGATTAGATCTGGTAGACAGAATGCCTAAAGAACTATGGACAGAGGTTCATAACATTGTACGGGAGAAAGTAACCAAAATCATTCTAATGAAAAAGAAATGAAAGAAGGCAAAGTGGCTGTGTTAGGAGGCTTTACAAATAGCTGAGGAAAGAAGAGAAGCAAAAAGGAAGGGAGAAAGGGAAAGATACACCCACCTGAATCTGAAGTTCCAGAGAATAGCAAGAAGTATTACCAGCAACAAAGCTAGTGGAGGTGATGGAATTCCAGCTGAACTATTTCAAATCCTAAAAAATGATACTGATAAAGTGCTGCACTCAATCTGCCAGCAAATTTGGAAGACTCAGCAGCGGCCATAGGACCGGAAAAAGTCAGTTTTCATTCCAATTCTAAAGAAGAGCAGTGCCAAAGAACTTTCAAACTACCGTACAATTGCACTAATTTCCCATGCAAATGAGGTTATGCTCAAATTCCTTCAAGCTAAGCTTCAACAGTACAAGAATTGATTACTTCCAGATGTACAAGCTGGGTGTAGGCGAGGCACAGGAACCAGAGATCAAATTGACAATATTCATTGGATCATAGAGAAAGCAAGGGAATTCCAGAAAAACATCTACTTCTGTTTCATGACTATGTTACAGCATTTGGCTATGTGAATCACAATGAACTGTGGAAAATTCTTAAATAGGTGGCCTCCAATTAAAATAAGTAAATAAATATTTTTTTTAAAAGAGATGGGAATACCAGACCACCTTACCTGTCTCCTGAGAAACCTGTATGTGGGTCAAGTTAGAACAACAACAGTTAGAACCTTACATGGAACAACTGACTGGTTCAAAATTGGGAAAGGAGTACAAGGCTGTATCTTGTCACCCTGTTTATTCAACTATGCAGAGTATATCACGCAGAATGCTGGACAGGATGAAGCACAAGCTGGAATCAAGGCTGCTTGAAGAAATACCAACAACCTCAGATGTGCAGATGATAACACCCTAATGGCAAAAAAATCAAGAGAAACTAAAAAGCCTCTTGATGAAGGTGAAAGAGAAGAGTGAAAAGCTGGCTTAAAACTCACCATTTAGAAAACAGATTATGGCATCTGGTCCCTTCACTTCATGGCAAATAGAAGGGTACAGAGTGGCAACAGTGACAGATTTTATTTTCTCGGGCTCCAAAAACACTGAGGATGGTGACCCCAGGCATGAAATTAAAAGACACTTGCTTCTTGGAAGGAAACTTATAATAAATCTAGACAGTGTATTAAAAGGCAAAGACATCACTTTGCTGACAAAGGTTCGTGTAGTCAAAGCTATGGCTTTTCCAGTCGTCTTGTGTAGATGAGAGAGCTGCACCATAAAGAAGGCAGAGCATAGAAGAACCGATGCTTTCAGACTGTGGTGCTGGAGAAGACTCTTGAGAGTCCCTTGGACAGCAAGGAGATCAAACCAATCAGTCTTAAAGGAAATCAACCCTGAATATTTATTGTAAGGACTGATACTTAAGCTGAAACTCTAATACTTTGGCCACTTGATGTGAAGAGCTGACTCACTGAAAAAGACCCTGATGCTGAGAAAGATTGAGGGCAATAGGAAAAGGGGTCAACAGAGGATATGATGGCTGGATGGCATCACCAATTCAAGGGACATGAATTTGAGTAAACTCCAGAAGACAGTGAAGGACAAGGAAGCCTGGTGTGCTGCACTCAGTGGGGTCACAAAGAGTCAGACACGACTGAGTGGCTAAACAACAAGCTTGCCCCATAAGAAAAGCTAAAAGGAGCTCTTTGAGTTCAAACAAAGGAGCCACATAAAAATATAAACTTTTCTGTTAAAGGTAAGCTGCTACTGCTGCTAAGTCACTTCAGTTGTGTCCAACTCTGTGTGACCCCATAGACAGCAGCCCACCAGGCATCCCCGTCCCTGGGAGTCTCAAGGCAAGAACACTGGAGTGGGTTGCCATTTCCTTTTCCAATATTATTAAACCCAGGTACAATGAAAATCAGAGAAGGCAATGGCAACCCACTCCAGTACTCTTGCCTGGAAAATCCCATGGACGGAGGAGACTAGTAGGCTGTAGTCCATGGGGTCACAAAGAGTCAGACACTTACTGAGGGACTTCACTTTCACTTTTCTCTTTCATGCATTGGAGAAGGAAATGGCAAGCCACTCCAGTGTTCTTGGCTGAAGAATCCCAGGGATGGTGGAGCCTGGTGGGCTGCCATCTGTGAGGTCGCATAGAGTTGGACATGACTGAAGCAACTTAGCAGCACAATGAAAATATTCTACTTAATGTTAATTGCTCTAAGACATGTCTATATTAGATAAGTCAACAAACAAACATTAATATCAGGTATTTAATACTGAATGTTTTCCAGTTCACATGAACCTGGAATTTATTGTTTAATTTAGGATTGATTTGTAAGTGCTTACCATTTTTAAGCCAAATAAATGAGCTCATTTACAAATTAACCTCAAAAATATTACCCAGAGACAAAGACATACCAAGACATATTTAGACAGACATAGTGCAAGATCTAGCTTCATTTTCTAAGTTTAGTCATGAATTAGACATTACAATATAAAATTTACTAGTTTATTTTAAAAAATAGCTGAAATAAATAAAAATTTTAAAGTATTTTTCCCCTTTTCCCTCAGTCTCAGGAGTTAGAGATGGTCTAGATAAGCATTCCTGAGAGCCCTGGTCTAAAGGCACAGGGAAAGAAAATCAAGTTCTAACAAAATGGCAGCAGGTCTAAACTAAATGGTGGCCAGACAAAGCAAAATCTGCAGGTGGCAGGAGACGTCTGTAAGGCCACCCCTTTCACCCCCTCTCCTGCCTCCTCCCCCTTCTTCTTTTAACCTGGCTTCCTTTCCTCATTTTGAAATCTTTGATGTTAGTACTAGGATCTGAAATTCTATGTCTCTATAGAAGGTTTTCTGAGAGACTGTATTCTTATATTTAAGAGAGTGTCAGATGAGGACTGCCAGGTTTATATGTACGTGTTTTAACTCTGTTCTGTGTTGTGATTTTTGATGGGCATTTGGCTTTGTCTGGCCACCATTTGGTTTAAACCTGGCAAAAGATAAATACATGGACAAATATAAAAAGTAGTATTACCATAATCTTATTTTATAACTGTCCTTTTTTTAAATTATACAGATTTAAAAGAAAATACACAAAAAGTCACAAATCTATTTCAATATACATATTATATAAAGCTTTAACATAAATTATACATATAATACATGACCACTGGAAAAACCATAGTCTTGACAAGACGGACCTTTGTTGGCAAAGTAATGTCTCTGCTTTTCAATATGCTGTCTACATTGATCATAACTTTTCTTCCAAGGAGTAAGCATCTGTTAATTTCATGGCTGCAGTCACCATCTGCAGTGATTTTGGAGCCCCCCCAAAATAAAATCTGACACTGTTTCCACTGTTTCCCCATCTATGTTCCATGAAGTGATGGGACCAGATACCATGATCTTCATTTTTTGAATGTTGAGCTTTAAGCCAACTTTTTCACTCTCCACTTTCACTTGGCGTGCTGCAATTCATGGGGTTGCAAAGAGCTGGACACGACTGAGTGACTGAACTGAATTGAATACATATAATATGTATACATTATAGATACTTATACATATAATATGCATATATTATAGTATATTTATATATTATATGTATATATATTATATAAAGATTTAGTTTGTGAAAAATAACATAACAGGAACAGAGAAATAAAGGAGTAGATTTTGTATGTATACAATTTTAACTTGGTAACAGTTTCAAATAGTTATATGATTATTTAATAATTTATAAAAATATCAAACCACAGTGTTATACACAAGAAACAAATATAACATTGTATGTTAATTATAATTCAATGAAAACAAGATAGTTATATCTTTGTGCGTGACAAGTTGTTTCAGTCCTGTTCGACTCTTTGTGATCCTGTGGACTATAGCCCACCAGTTTCCTCTGTCCACAGGGTTCTCCAGGCAAAAATACTGGTGTGAGTTGCTATGCCTTTCTCCAAGGGATCTTTCAGATCCAGGGATTGAACTGGCATCTTTTAAGTCTCCTGCATTGGCAGGCAGGTTCTTTACCACTAGTGTCACCTAAGAAGTCCATTATATCTTTAGGATGTTACATATAATCCCCATGGTAACCATAAAGAGAATATCTAGGATTTCTCTCGTGATTCAGTGGTTACGATTCCACACCTCCACTGCAGGGGTCACAGCTTTGACCCCTGGTAAGGGAATTAGAATCCCACATGCTGCATGGCACAGCCAAAACAAAAGAATATAAGAAGGGAATAAAAATGTGTAACTATTTAAAAAAAATCAAATACCACAAAAGGAAGACAGTAAGCAACCAAAAAAAAATCCTGTTCGACTCTTTGTGATCCTGTGGACTATAGCCACCAGTTTCCTCTGTCCACAGGGTTCTCCAGGCAAAAATACTGGTGTGAGTTGCTATGCCTTTCTCCAAGGGATCTTTCAGATCCAGGGATTGAACTGGCATCTTTTAAGTCTCCTGCATTGGCAGGCAGGTTCTTTACCACTAGTGTCACCTAAGAAGTCCATTATATCTTTAGGATGTTACATATAATCCCCATGGTAACCATAAAGAGAATATCTAGGATTTCTCTCGTGATTCAGTGGTTACGATTCCACACCTCCACTGCAGGGGTCACAGCTTTGACCCCTGGTAAGGGAATTAGAATCCCACATGCTGCATGGCACAGCCAAAACAAAAGAATATAAGAAGGGAATAAAAATGTGTAACTATTTAAAAAAAATCAAATACCACAAAAGGAAGACAGTAAGCAACCAAAAAAA
Organism: Madoqua kirkii; assembly: GCA_006408675.1. Taxonomy (NCBI): domain Eukaryota; kingdom Metazoa; phylum Chordata; class Mammalia; order Artiodactyla; family Bovidae; genus Madoqua; species Madoqua kirkii. Next base: position 601 of record SJYC01075876.1, on the reverse strand, counting down.
AAAAAAAAGTTGTAAGACATTTGGAAAACAAATAAGAAAATGGCAATAATAAGTCCTTCACTACCAGCAGCTGCTTAAAACCAAAACTGACTGAATTACCCCATCAGAAAACATAGATAGGCAGAATGACTTTAAAAGAGGATCCAACTATGTGATGTCTATAAGAAACCAACTTTACATCTATGAGCTTATGCAGGCTAAAAATGAGATGATGGAAAAGATAACCCATACAAATAGTAACCAGAAGATAATAGGGGATGCCATTCTAATACCAAACAAAATAAATTTGAAGTAAAAAACTATTATAAGAAATAAAGAAGGACATTGTATAATAACAAAAATGTTAATTCACCAAGAAGATATAACAATTATAAGCATATTTGCAGGAAATATCAGAGCTCCAAAAATTATAAAGCAAACAGTAACAGGTTAGAAAGGAGAAGTAGACAGATCTACGATAATAGTGGGAAATTTCAGTATCCCTTTGAATAATAGAACAACCAGACGGAAGATCAATAAAGAAATAGTGGACCTGAACAGCATTATAGACTAACTGAACATAAAAGACATATATAGAAAACTTCACTCAACAGGTGCAGAA
>SJYC01075875.1:0-28684 GCA_006408675.1 Madoqua kirkii | reverse complement strand
TTATAATAGCATCAAAATGAAATACTCAGGAACAAACTTAACTAAGGAGATGAAAGACTTGTACACTGAAAGCCAGAAATTATTGCTGAATGAAATTAAAGACATCAATAAATTGAAAGACATCCCATGTTAATGGATTCAAAGATATAAAGTTGTTAATATGTCAGTACTACCCAGAGTGATCTTTATATTCAATATAATCCCTGTCAACTTTTTTTTGCAGAATTAGAAGAATCCATCTTTAAATTCATATAGAATTTCAGGGAACCCTAAATATTTACAACATCTCAAAAATGAAGAACAAAGTTAGAGGCTTCATACTTCTTGATTTTAAACAAGGAACTATAACTATAAAGGTGTAGTAATCAGTGCAGTACTGGCAAAAGGACGTATTATCTCTACTTAAATGATATCCTGTGTCCGATCATTCAGTATCAGGTTTGGGGTATATAATTAGCTTTGTGCTGCTTCTGCTAACATTATCACACAAAATGGTGTATTTGCTATGTGTTTTGAAATGTGAAGTCATATTTGGGTTTCATCTACAAGAATCCTGCAGAGCCTGAGTAAGGAGAAAAGCCTCCTTGGGGGATGTTCATTTGCTTTTGCTAGGTGCCCCAGGGTCCTCTGAAACAAGAACCACTTTAATTCCTCAGTCTAGAGTTCCCTAGTCATTCAGGTAATATAAATTCAGTTCCCAAACCTTCACATGGAAAGGTCTTGATTATATCAGGAAAAAATTTTTTTCAACCTGGAGCTTAGACCATGACAAATAAATATCCTTGTCATTTCTCTTTGCCAGCAGGTGATTTTTTTTCTAGTCCATTCTTAATGTATTTCTTGAGGTCTTGATTTTGAAGGAGTCTCTAGGCTCCAGTTCCCCATCTGGCATGGGTCTAAAGCTTCATTTTTTATCCTCTGTTCAACTGTTAAAATGAAAGCCTCTTGGTTATTAGAATTGCCAAATGTTCCCTGGAAAGCCAGTGCTTCAGGATGAACTTGCCACACAGGTTTCTAGCTCTTTCTTTGTTTTTGGCTCCTGGAGATTTCTCTCATATTCTTATGATTTCAGCTCTGTGTTTAAAGAATATTTGCTGTATTTTATCTAGTGCATTGAGGGAATTTGTACAGGGTGGTTTTTCAGGATATGTAGCCTACCATATTGTTGGAATTATGGGCCCACAAGTTACTGTTGCAATAAGGAAAAAATGAAGTTCTTCCCCCTTAGAATAAGAGAATGAAAACATGGCAGAGTCTGATCAGGGTCCACTATTGTAAGATCTTTATCAGACATATAACACCCATGTTCACTTTTATTTCTTCTCTGTTTCCTGGGTTGTTTTCGTGGTAAACTCAAAATGAGATAGGCCTGGGTCCTTAAGGACACTGCTATGGTGGAGTGGAGGGTAAAGCAGATGGAAACTTTGTCTTGTTATCAAGTGTATTTATCCAGATGATCTCTAAGATTTAATAAGGAATACATCCTCAGATATGTGAAACCTGTTTTCTGATCTCATCAGGAACGAAGACAACTCATGGTGAACTGAAATGTGGCACCCAGACCACATGTTCATCCATCCCTCAGCCAGGAATGAAACTCCAGATTGATAGGCTTTGTACCTCTGTCTCCTGAACTCTCCTCTGTCTACACACCTCCTCTCTTCCACCACCGCTGAGGATATAAGTTCACAGTGTAACAGGAGGTGGTGAAGAATTTCCCAGAGAAGAGACCATTAAGGAGGGCGTGTATGGCTTGATTCCTCACAGATTTTGTATGGTTTCGTATAACGTTCTCTAAAAAATATAAGCAAATGCTGGGCATCCCAAAGACACCAAGTCAGCCCAGTTTTTCTAAATTCATAAGATTTACATTACATTGTGGAAAACAAAAGGAAAGAAAATCAAGTGAAAATTTCCTTTTCCCAAGTTTTAGTAAACTATGATCCACAGGCAAAATCTGGGCAGCCACTGGCTTTTATAAATAAAGTTTTATTGGAACACAGCCACAGTCATTTGTTTATGTATTAGCTATGGCTGCTGAATACGACAATGGCAGAGTGGCTGTGACAGAAACCATGTGACTTGGAAAGCTAAAATATGTACTGTAAGGAAACAAATTTGCTGACCCCTATATAAACTCTCTACCTTAGACTCCTTGCCTACTTATGATCCAGTGTGACCAATCAAAGGTAATGAAGAGGTCTCAAAGGACGTTTCCTTACCGTTTTGCTGGTGACACCCCAGCCTTTGTTTTCTTCCTTGCCTCCACACTCCTGGTATACTACTCACTCCCTCTCTCACTATGGTTTTTGCGTGTCTAAAAGAACACATGTAGTGCCCTCTTCATTGGATCACTGCAAATTAAAGAAGATAGGCTGAAGTACTTCATGTAGGCCAAGGCACATTACAAACATTCAAGAAGGGGTGGCTATGATCAAAATCTACCCATTCAGCACGTTTATTGAGTTTGTTATAGCTGAGTTGTGCCGTCTCCCCAAATGTATATGTTGAATTATTAAGCCCAGTCCTTCACAATATGACCTTATTAGGAGACAGTCTTTATTGAGGTCATCAAGTTAAAATGCAGTCATTTAGGATGAAACTTAATTCAGCATGACTGATGTCCTTATAAGAATGGGAAATTTGGGTACGATCACTGACAAAAAGAAGATGACTTGAAAGCCCAGGGAGAAGATGGCTATCTACAAACCAGGGGGAGAGACCTGAACAGCTCCCTCCCTCACAGCACTCAGAAGGTACCAGCCCTGCCAAATCCTTAATCTCAGATTTCTGGCCCCCAGAACTACAAGTTAATAAATTTTTATTGTTTAAGTGCTATGGACTGAATGACCCCTAAATTCCTATGTTGAAACCCTAGTCCCAGTGTGATGACATTTGGAGGAGGGGCTTTGGGGAGGTGATTAGATCATGGGAGCATACTCCCCATGAGGGGATTAATGTCTTTATAAAAAGAAACACAGGAGAGTTTGTTTTCTTCCTCTCTATCTCCTTGGTTTGTGAGGACATAGCATAAAGGTGTCCATCTGCAAACCATGAAAAGGGTTCTCACCAGGAATCAAATCAGCAGGCACATTGATCTTGGACTTCCCAGCCTCCATAATTCTGAGAAACAAATTTCTGTCTTATAAACTACAATCTGTGGTATTTTTTGTTACAGTAGCCTGAACTAAGACATTAACTCACCAGTCTGTGATCTGTCTCTTATACACATCTGATAAACCATAAGTCAGGTGAAACAACCTTAAAGAATTTTAAAAGATTGAAATTAGACTAAAAATCTTTTCTAATAACACAGGGATTAAATTTGAAATCAATAGCAGAAGGAAAATGGAAAATCTAAAAATATGTAGAAATTAAACAACACAGTTTAATGTTTGGGTTAATGGAGAAACCACAAGGAAAATTAGAAATATCCTAACTCAAGTAAAAATGAAACACACAACACACCAAAACTTATGGGATTCAGCAAATATAGTGCTAAGCAGGAAATTCATAGTAGTAAATGCTTACGTTAAAAAATAAGAACAATATCAAGCCAAAGCCAAATTTTTACCTTAAAGAACTGAAAAACAGGAAGAACTGAGCCCAAAGCTAGCAGAAGGAAATAAAGAGTGAAGATTAGAAAAGAGATCAACAAAATGGGAAATAAATAAAATAGAGAAAATCAATGAAACCAAGAGTTGGTTGTTCCAAAAGATCAACAAAACTGACAAAACCTTAGCTAAAGTGATGAAAAAAGGGAAATAACTCAATTAAGATCAGAAATGAATGAGAGGATATTATAATAGATTTCACATAAATAAAAAGCATCATAAGAGATAATAGAGAAAATCAATGAAACCAAGAGTTGGTTGTTCCAAAAGATCAACAAAACTGACAAAACCTTAGCTAAAGTGATGAAAAAAGGGAAATAACTCAATTAAGATCAGAAATGAATGAGAGGATATTATAATAGATTTCACATAAATAAAAAGCATCATAAGAGAGTACTATGAACAACTATACATCAAATTAGATATCTCAGATGAAACAGAAAAATTACTAGAAACACACACACACACAATTAAACCAATCCTCCTCAAACTTTTCCAAAAAAAAAACCAACAAACCAAAAAACCAAAGAGGAGGGAATATTTTTTATACTAACTCATTGCGAGATCAGCATTACATTGATACCAAGTCCTGACAAACACACTACAAGAAAATTTCAGACCAATATCAGACCAGATAAATATTGCTATTAAAATCTTGAGGAAAGTAATTAGCAGACAGAATTGGCAACACATTAACTGGATTATGCACAGAAATAAATGGGATTTATTTCTGGAGTACAAAGATAGTTCAACATGCAAATATTAATCAACATAATATACCATATTAGCAAAATGAGGGAGAGTAGGGGATCCATAATCATTTCAATCAATGAAAAAAAAGCATTTGACAAAATTTAACACTTTTTCATGATGTAAATACTCAACAACCAGGAATAAAAGGTAAACTACCTCAACATAATAAATGATATATATGAAAAGCCCAGCACTAACATCATACTCAATGGTGGAAGACTGAAAGCTTTCTCTATAGGATCAGCAGCAAAACAAGAGTTAGAACTTTCCTCATTTCCATTCAACATAATACTAAAAGTCCTAGCCCAAGCAATTAGACAAGAAAAACAAACAAAAGGCATTCAAATTAGAAAAGAAGTAAAATTATCTCTGGTTATAGATGACACTATCTTATAACAGAGAAAACCCTAAACACTCCACAAAGAAACTGTTAAAACTAATAGATGAAGGAGATCCAACCAGTCCATTCTGAAGGAGATCAACCCTGGGGTTTCTTTGGAAGGAATGGTGCTGAAGCTGAAACTCCAGTACTTTGACCACCTCATGCGAAGAGTTGACTCATTGGAAAAGACTTTGATGCTGGGAGGGATTGGGGGCAGGAGGAGAAGGGGACAACTGAGGATGAGATGGCTGAATGGCATCACTGACTTGATGGACGTGAGTCTGAGTGAACTCTGGGAGTTGGTGATGGACAGGGAGGCCTGGCGTGCTGCGATTCATGGGGTTGCAAAGAGTCGGACACGACCAAGCGACTGAACTGAACTGACAACATTCAAAATTAACAAACAAAAATCAGTTGCCTGTCTATGCATTGTGCTTGCCTGGAGAATAGCAGGGATGGCGGAGCCTGGTGGGCCGCCATCTATGGGGTTGCACAGAGTCGGACACGACTGAAGTGACTTAGCAGCAGCAGTAGCAGCAGCAGCATTAACAAATGAAAAATCAGAAAAAAAAACAAGAAAATAATTCTATTTATAATAGCATCAAAATGAAATACTCAGGAACAAACTTAACTAAGGAGATGAAAGACTTGTACACTGAAAGCCAGAAATTATTGCTGAATGAAATTAAAGACATCAATAAATTGAAAGACATCCCATGTTAATGGATTCAAAGATATAAAGTTGTTAATATGTCAGTACTACCCAGAGTGATCTTTATATTCAATATAATCCCTGTCAACTTTTTTTTGCAGAATTAGAAGAATCCATCTTTAAATTCATATAGAATTTCAGGGAACCCTAAATATTTACAACATCTCAAAAATGAAGAACAAAGTTAGAGGCTTCATACTTCTTGATTTTAAACAAGGAACTATAACTATAAAGGTGTAGTAATCAGTGCAGTACTGGCAAAAGGACGTTTATCTCTACTTAAATGATATCCTGTGTCCGATCATTCAGTATCAGGTTTGGGGTATATAATTAGCTTTGTGCTGCTTCTGCTAACATTATCACACAAAATGGTGTATTTGCTATGTGTTTTGAAATGTGAAGTCATATTTGGGTTTCATCTACAAGAATCCTGCAGAGCCTGAGTAAGGAGAAAAGCCTCCTTGGGGGATGTTCATTTGCTTTTGCTAGGTGCCCCAGGGTCCTCTGAAACAAGAACCACTTTAATTCCTCAGTCTAGAGTTCCCTAGTCATTCAGGTAATATAAATTCAGTTCCCAAACCTTCACATGGAAAGGTCTTGATTATATCAGGAAAAAATTTTTTTCAACCTGGAGCTTAGACCATGACAAATAAATATCCTTGTCATTTCTCTTTGCCAGCAGGTGATTTTTTTTCTAGTCCATTCTTAATGTATTTCTTGAGGTCTTGATTTTGAAGGAGTCTCTAGGCTCCAGTTCCCCATCTGGCATGGGTCTAAAGCTTCATTTTTTATCCTCTGTTCAACTGTTAAAATGAAAGCCTCTTGGTTATTAGAATTGCCAAATGTTCCCTGGAAAGCCAGTGCTTCAGGATGAACTTGCCACACAGGTTTCTAGCTCTTTCTTTGTTTTTGGCTCCTGGAGATTTCTCTCATATTCTTATGATTTCAGCTCTGTGTTTAAAGAATATTTGCTGTATTTTATCTAGTGCATTGAGGGAATTTGTACAGGGTGGTTTTTCAGGATATGTAGCCTACCATATTGTTGGAATTATGGGCCCACAAGTTACTGTTGCAATAAGGAAAAAATGAAGTTCTTCCCCCTTAGAATAAGAGAATGAAAACATGGCAGAGTCTGATCAGGGTCCACTATTGTAAGATCTTTATCAGACATATAACACCCATGTTCACTTTTATTTCTTCTCTGTTTCCTGGGTTGTTTTCGTGGTAAACTCAAAATGAGATAGGCCTGGGTCCTTAAGGACACTGCTATGGTGGAGTGGAGGGTAAAGCAATGGAAACTTTGTCTTGTTATCAAGTGTATTTATCCAGATGATCTCTAAGATTTAATAAGGAATACATCCTCAGATATGTGAAACCTGTTTTCTGATCTCATCAGGAACGAAGACAACTCATGGTGAACTGAAATGTGGCACCCAGACCACATGTTCATCCATCCCTCAGCCAGGAATGAAACTCCAGATTGATAGGCTTTGTACCTCTGTCTCCTGAACTCTCCTCTGTCTACACACCTCCTCTCTTCCACCACCGCTGAGGATATAAGTTCACAGTGTAACAGGAGGTGGTGAAGAATTTCCCAGAGAAGAGACCATTAAGGAGGGCGTGTATGGCTTGATTCCTCACAGATTTTGTATGGTTTCGTATAACGTTCTCTAAAAAATATAAGCAAATGCTGGGCATCCCAAAGACACCAAGTCAGCCCAGTTTTTCTAAATTCATAAGATTTACATTACATTGTGGAAAACAAAAGGAAAGAAAATCAAGTGAAAATTTCCTTTTCCCAAGTTTTAGTAAACTATGATCCACAGGCAAAATCTGGGCAGCCACTGGCTTTTATAAATAAAGTTTTATTGGAACACAGCCACAGTCATTTGTTTATGTATTAGCTATGGCTGCTGAATACGACAATGGCAGAGTGGCTGTGACAGAAACCATGTGACTTGGAAAGCTAAAATATGTACTGTAAGGAAACAAATTTGCTGACCCCTATATAAACTCTCTACCTTAGACTCCTTGCCTACTTATGATCCAGTGTGACCAATCAAAGGTAATGAAGAGGTCTCAAAGGACGTTTCCTTACCGTTTTGCTGGTGACACCCCAGCCTTTGTTTTCTTCCTTGCCTCCACACTCCTGGTATACTACTCACTCCCTCTCTCACTATGGTTTTTGCGTGTCTAAAAGAACACATGTAGTGCCCTCTTCATTGGATCACTGCAAATTAAAGAAGATAGGCTGAAGTACTTCATGTAGGCCAAGGCACATTACAAACATTCAAGAAGGGGTGGCTATGATCAAATCTACCCATTCAGCACGTTTATTGAGTTTGTTATAGCTGAGTTGTGCCGTCTCCCCAAATGTATATGTTGAATTATTAAGCCCAGTCCTTCACAATATGACCTTATTAGGAGACAGTCTTTATTGAGGTCATCAAGTTAAAATGCAGTCATTTAGGATGAAACTTAATTCAGCATGACTGATGTCCTTATAAGAATGGGAAATTTGGGTACGATCACTGACAAAAAGAAGATGACTTGAAAGCCCAGGGAGAAGATGGCTATCTACAAACCAGGGGGAGAGACCTGAACAGCTCCCTCCCTCACAGCACTCAGAAGGTACCAGCCCTGCCAAATCCTTAATCTCAGATTTCTGGCCCCCAGAACTACAAGTTAATAAATTTTTATTGTTTAAGTGCTATGGACTGAATGACCCCTAAATTCCTATGTTGAAACCCTAGTCCCAGTGTGATGACATTTGGAGGAGGGGCTTTGGGGAGGTGATTAGATCATGGGAGCATACCCTCCATGAGGGGATTAATGTCTTTATAAAAAGAAACACAGGAGAGTTTGTTTTCTTCCTCTCTATCTCCTTGGTTTGTGAGGACATAGCATAAAGGTGTCCATCTGCAAACCATGAAAAGGGTTCTCACCAGGAATCAAATCAGCAGGCACATTGATCTTGGACTTCCCAGCCTCCATAATTCTGAGAAACAAATTTCTGTCTTATAAACTACAATCTGTGGTATTTTTTGTTACAGTAGCCTGAACTAAGACATTAACTCACCAGTCTGTGATACTTTGTTACAGCAGCTCTACTAAACTAATAAAATTTCAATAAGAAAACAAACAGATAGTTATGATGAAATAGCAGGATGTCCTACTTTGGACTGGGGCTTCCCTGGTGGCTCAGAGGAAAAGAATCCATATGCCAGCGCAGTAAACACAGGTTTGATCCCTGGGCCAGGAAGATCATCTGGAGAGGGAAATGGCAACCCACTCCTGTATTCTTGCCTGGGAAAATCCCATGGACAGAGGAGCCTGGTGGGCTACACTCCATGGGGTCATAGAGTCAGACATGACTTAACAACTAAACAACAAGAACAACTACATTGGATTAATAACTCAACTCCCTGAGATGATGTTTGTGTTGTAACTTTAATAGTTATAAGGTGCAAACTGTATGTAAATCAGCAAAACTCATTCCAGCTGGAAGAAATAATAAGTGCAAAGGCCCTGTACAAGAATGAGTTTCCTGGTACTAATCTTATCTCTCCTACATTTTTCTTACCTTGAACATGGACGTGGTACATGTGATGCTTGGAACTGTAAGAGCCATCTTGGGTACATGAGACAGTGGACAATAAGGTCAAACGCTAACATAATAAGGATGGCAGAGAAAAAAGAGAGAAACTAAGTACTTTGTAGACTCATTAAACAGCTGCACCAATAGCACCAACTTCCTACTCAGGATTACTTGTTCTGGGAGGTAAATTAATCCCTTTTTAAGTAATCATTGAAGGAGATCAACCTTGGGATTTCTTTGGAAGGAATGATGCTAAAGCTGAAACTTCAGTACTTTGGGCACCTCATGCGAAGAGTTGACTCATTGGAAAAAACTCTGATGCTGTGAGGGATTGGGGGCAGGAGGAGAAGGGGACGACCAAGGATGAGATGGCTGGATGGCATCACAGACTCAATGGACGTGAGTCTGAGTGAACTCCAAGAGATGGTGATGAACAGGGAGGTCCGGCGTGCTGCGATTCATGGGGTCACAGAGTCGGACACGACTGAGTGACTGAACTGAACTGAATCAGTTTTTCCACTACTTGGAGCCAAAAAGATTCTTAACAGATATAGCATTGTACAATGTGGCAAAGATTACTAAACTTTGAAGTTTCTTAATCTGAGGAATGACAAAATCTGATTTAAGTTTTTCAAAGAACATTCTGTGAAATTAGAATTGTAGAAATGTGGTCATAGAATTTGGAAATATATCTTTCAAGGCTTTGTATGCTATGATAATCTCAAGTCTTATCCTAAATGTAATAGAAAGCTACTATAGGGAACATCAGGAGAAGACTATGGCACCCCACTCCAGTTCTCTTGCCTGGAAAATCCCATGGATGGAGGAGCCTGGTAAGCTGTAGTCCATGCTAAGGGTCGGACAAGACTGAGCGACTTCCTTTTCACTTCCCACTTTCATGCATTGGAGAAGGAAATGGTAATCCATATGCCAGCGCAGTAAACACAGGTTTGATCCCTGGGCCAGGAAGATCATCTGGAGAGGGAAATGGCAACCCACTCCTGTATTCTTGCCTGGGAAAATCCCATGGACAGAGGAGCCTGGTGGGCTACACTCCATGGGGTCATAGAGTCAGACATGACTTAACAACTAAACAACAAGAACAACTACATTGGATTAATAACTCAACTCCCCGAGATGATGTTTGTGTTGTAACTTTAATAGTTATAAGGTGCAAACTGTATGTAAATCAGCAAAACTCATTCCAGCTGGAAGAAATAATAAGTGCAAAGGCCCTGTACAAGAATGAGTTTCCTGGTACTAATCTTATCTCTCCTACATTTTTCTTACCTTGAACATGGACGTGGTACATGTGATGCTTGGAACTGTAAGAGCCATCTTGGGTACATGAGACAGTGGACAATAAGGTCAAACGCTAACATAATAAGGATGGCAGAGAAAAAAGAGAGAAACTAAGTACTTTGTAGACTCATTAAACAGCTGCACCAATAGCACCAACTTCCTACTCAGGATTACTTGTTCTGGGAGGTAAATTAATCCCTTTTTAAGTAATCATTGAAGGAGATCAACCTTGGGATTTCTTTGGAAGGAATGATGCTAAAGCTGAAACTTCAGTACTTTGGGCACCTCATGCGAAGAGTTGACTCATTGGAAAAAACTCTGATGCTGTGAGGGATTGGGGGCAGGAGGAGAAGGGGACGACCAAGGATGAGATGGCTGGATGGCATCACAGACTCAATGGACGTGAGTCTGAGTGAACTCCAAGAGATGGTGATGAACAGGGAGGTCCGGCGTGCTGCGATTCATGGGGTCACAGAGTCGGACACGACTGAGTGACTGAACTGAACTGAATCAGTTTTTCCACTACTTGGAGCCAAAAAGATTCTTAACAGATATAGCATTGTACAATGTGGCAAAGATTACTAAACTTTGAAGTTTCTTAATCTGAGGAATGACAAAATCTGATTTAAGTTTTTCAAAGAACATTCTGTGAAATTAGAATTGTAGAAATGTGGTCATAGAATTTGGAAATATATCTTTCAAGGCTTTGTATGCTATGATAATCTCAAGTCTTATCCTAAATGTAATAGAAAGCTACTATAGGGAACATCAGGAGAAGACTATGGCACCCCACTCCAGTTCTCTTGCCTGGAAAATCCCATGGATGGAGGAGCCTGGTAAGCTGTAGTCCATGCTAAGGGTCGGACAAGACTGAGCGACTTCCTTTTCACTTCCCACTTTCATGCATTGGAGAAGGAAATGGTCCTTGCCTGGAGAATCCCAGGGACGGGGGAGCCTGGTGGGCTGCCGCCTATGGGGCTGCACAGAGTCAAACATGACTGAGGTGACTTAGCAGCAGCATAGGAAACATCAAAACTTATCTGTATTTTTAGAGGACCTCTTGCAGAGTTAGGATATTAGTCAGGGAAAATATGATGGTGGATTGACAAGGATTTCAGAAAAGATAGAGAAAATTGAGGAATAGGAGTATTAGCCATTAAAAAGAATAAATTTGAATCAGTTCTAATGAGATGGATGAAACTGGAGCCGATTATACAGAGTGAAGTAAGCCAGAAAGAAAAACACCAATACAGTATACTGACACATATATATGGAATTTAGAAAGATAGTAATGATGACCCTGTATGTGAGACAACAAAGGAGACACAGAGGTATAGAATGGACTTTTGGCCTCTGAGGGAGAGGGAGGGGATGGGATGATTTGAGAGAATGGCAATGCAACATGTATACTATCATGTAAGAAACGAAGCACCAGTCTATGTTTGATACAGGATACAGGATGCTTAGGGCTGGTGCACGGGGATGATCCAGAGAGATGATATGGGGTGGGAGGTGGGAGGGGGATTCAGGATTGGGAGCTTGTATACACCTGTGGCGGATTCATGTCAATGTATGGCAAAACCAATACAGTATTGTAAAGTAGAATAAAGTAAAAATAAAATTAAAAAAAAAAGAATATTCTGTCTACTGCTGGAAGGAGAGAAACCTATTAGACTGCTAACATAGTCATCAGAGTGAATGGAGCTTAATGGCTTTGGGAAACATTTTGGAAGTAGTCTTGAATGCACTTGCTAATTAACGAGATGTAGGATGAATAGAAGGAGAAACAGGAGTTGAGAAAAACTCTTACCTTTTTTTTCTTTGCCACAGCAACTGGGTAGATGAAGAAGATACTGTTTAGAGCTGTGGTTCAGGGAACTAAGTTGTGTCCAACTCTGGACCGCATGGACTGTAGCACACCAGGCTCCTCCATCCATGGGATTCTCTAGACAAGAATACTGAAGCGGGTTGCCATTTCCTTCTCCAGGGGATCTTCCTGGACCAGGGATTGAAATTGTGTCTCCCGCATTGGCGAGCAGATTCTTTATCACTGAACCAGTAGGGAAGCCCAATTGTTTAGAGAGGTCGGCACACAATTAAGAGTTCTGTTTTCACCAGGTTTTAAGTTTCAGATCTTAATACGATTTCTGAGACAGGATATCAAGGAAACATTGGATATATGTTTGTGGTGGTTCAGGGATGACTGTGTGTTCAGGGATGACTTTCAACTTAGATATGTAAGTCTGGATTCATGTGCATGCTTGTGTCAAACTGAATAGGGAAAAGAAGACCACTGCAAACCAGAGTCGGGCACTTGTCAATCATTTAAACAGTGATCGTGGAAGGGGGAGGAAGAGATTTGGAACTATCACAAGGAAAACTAGAACATGTTGACTGTGGAAGGTAGGAGAGCATGTTTCAGATAGAAGCCAGGGGCTCATTCATTCAAATGCTGACAGGTCAAGAAAGATAAGAAAGGGACATTTGTATTTGGCAAGATGATAAACCTTGAAACAGTTTCTGTGTATTTATGTGGACAGAAGTCCCATTCAAGTAGGCTGTAGAAATCATTAACCATAAAAAAAGAAGACACAGCAACCATAGGCAATTATAATGGGAGAGCTGGGGAAAACACCTGCACTTCCCCAAAAGACTATATTCTTTCCACTTGCCTTTTTTCCTGTTTTTTCCTACTGTTTCCCATTGTGCTGTGTGGTCCTCTGGGCTAGGGCAAAGTGAGGAGAAGTGATCTGGGAGCATGGTGGCTCTGGGCAGGAGGAAACATTCTCTTTTGATTTACTCCTCTTCTAAACCCACACCACCGCTAAAAGTTTGATCATGGTCAAAGTATGATCTTCAGCCTGGCATCATCTTCATTTTGTTCTTTCATTTAATTTACTTAGTTTCTCAAAAGCAGCAAGAATGAGTTGTGTTTGTGTTGGTTTATTTTAATGTATAATGAGTGATTCAAATGATTGCACATCACACATTCAAATTTTGTTGAATGTGTAATCATTTAAATGAACACAGGTGCCACGCGCCTGTGAGTGCCTGGAAAAACCACCCTCTGTGCTTCATGTGGAAAAAAGATGATGTACTTGGCTGTATACACCTCATATCTTAATTTCTTTTTAATTTCATTCTTTCTGTACCGCTTTGCTTTTTCCATCCAATAAAGCATGCTGAACCCTGGGTGTTGTAAGGTAGATATTTGGCCCAACAGCAAACCCCAAAGCCACACATGAAGCAGAAAGCTTGTGAATGTGAAGAGTATTTTTAACTTTGAGAATAAAAAATTATAAATCTGTGCTCTTCAAAATTAGCATTTTCAGGAAGGTATGAAACCCTAGAAAAAAGGGTGAGAGAAATTAAATTATCCTTCCTGATGATGCTCCGGGAGGTTGGAATAATGGCACTGCCACTCTCTCATGTCACTCCTGACAGTTTAGTATCAATCCTCAGTTTAGCGTCAATCCTCTCAGGCAAGCTAATGCAATCAACTCTGGGGTGTTTCACTGTAGAGCTGACTGGAATGGCATTATTAGTACGATCATGGTATTTCATAATTAACTTACCTTTTATTTTACAGACAGGAACTACGTCTAGTGAAATGAGAGCACCTGGGGTCTCTTTGACTAGACCCCTGAACTGCTGATACATCTACGTCACTAAATCCCAGTTGAAGCTTAGATGTACGATGCTATTCATTTTCACTACTTGATCTGTTACAGTCATTACAAGTGAGTCAGAAGTTCTTATGCCCTACCATAGCTAAGTGTCCAGAAATTCCCTCCCCACTATCAGTCACACCTGAACACATGATAAGAATCAGTGAGAAACCAGGGCTTCCTCAAAATGAGGGCTGTGGACCACTCTTAGTAGGCTCTCCTGAAGAGCTTATTAGAAAGCTCTGATGCGTGTTTCAATCAGGATCTCTGAAGCAGCCCTGGTATCTTCATTTTTATGACTAAAAACGATTGAACTCAAGTGTTTTGTTTTAGCCATATTTCAGATGAGATGCCACCTACTTGTCACTGAGCCATTTTCTGTGTGTGAGAGAGAGACAGACAGAGAGAAAGAAACACTGGATCCTAATCTGTCGCAATTGGGATGGACGGCTAGATTCCCAGCCAACTTTCTCTTCCTTGGCTATACTGCCCTCACAGATTCTACAAAAGTAAGCAATGTATTTACGTGGCCGTGGTACCACCACTGTCATCAAAACTGATTCAGCATCAGCTGTACATCTGACCCAAACTGAGTTAATCAAAGCCTCTCAATAATTTAAACTGAGAAGGTAAAACTGTAGTAATTAGTGATAGTTTGGAGCAGAGAGTGGAAGCGGAGACCCTCAAGGCTGGGAGTTTAGGGATGATGTGGATGGATGAGTAAAGCAAGAGAGCCAGACCACAGGAAGAAGCAGAAGGTAAAGCAGATGCCCTGGAAGAGAGGAAATGAAATACACCATGGAGAGAAAGAGAAGCTAAGCATGGGCGTGAGACAGAGAGATGAAAAGAACTGGAATCTTGTTTCATGAACGCCTTCTAGCTTCCAACTCCAGACTCCCATTAGTCTCAGCTGTCCTTTCAGGTCTCAGATTCTATTTGCTTAAACTGTTGTCCACTAGTTTCTGCTGCTTGTAACAAAATGCCCCCTGAATTGAAGAGGGATTCTTGGCTTTTCAATGTTCATGATAAGTTAAGAGGGTTCCTACCAGGACCTTCCTGGTAAATTAGTAAGAAAACAAAAATATGTGAACTGTCCCTTTTTTCAAACTGCTCTTTTATACTCATAGAGTATAATTAAATTCACAAAGCAGGGACTTCCCCAACTGTCCAGAGGTTAGGACTCCACCTTTCCACTGCTGAGGCCCTGGGTTTGATCCCTGGTCAAGGGGGAACTAAGATCCTGCAAGTCGCGTGGTGTAGCCAAAAAAAAAACCCCATAAACAACAACAACAACAACAACAAAACAACTCATAAAGCAGAAATGTCGAATACTTGGGTTGCAAGTCCACTAGCCAGGGTGTTATTGCTCCCTGCTGTCCCTTTGGAAAAGTCGAGAGACAAACTGGCAGGAAAAATCCAATTGCCTTCAAGGGTCATCTGTGTGATTATAAGACAATAAATATATCTATATCTTGAATGCCCACAGCTGAGCTCAACAAAAAACAAACAAAAAGCTGAAATCCTTGCTTAAAAAATAATAAACGGGAAAAGCCACCAGTGTTTTCAGCAGCCAACACATGGCCTTCCTGCTAATGGAGCACCAGGAAGCAGGGCCTCTGTCCACTTACTGTGTGCATTAGGCAGACAAGAATGATCATTTCCCCTGCAGACAGATTCCAGAGATTGGAAGGAAAGCTCTGAGAACGGGATGGCATTCCACGCTCCCCCATTGTCCCTCTTTCCCTCCCCTCTCTCCCACTCCTCACATCACTTCCCCTGCAGCTGTTCCAGAAAAAGAAGTCAGGAGCTGGAGGAGAGCCCCAGGCTGGTCTGTGGAAGAATACGCTGTGCCAGGTTTTCAGCTGCAATTAATTTTCCAGATAAGCCCTGAACCTCTGAAACATATTTGAAATTGAAATGCTGATACAGTCGTCAACCACCACGGTACACGAGCATAAATCTTGAGCACAGATAGTTGTTGGTAATAAGAAAGTACAATATACATTTAATTAGTGTGAGATTTAGGAAATGTGCTGTGTAATAAAACAATATTCTAATTAGGGTTGGGAAACTTGTTTGAATACTATTTGTGTGGTACTGTCAAAGGAGTTTTTATGAAATATGCAGAAATCTGCTTTTACTAAGCCAAACAAACAAAAACAAAAAAAGCTCCAAAACCCAGAAGAAACAAAGTATTTATGCCATTGAATTAATCACAGGATGAGTACCAGGTGAAAAACAAATGCTTGGTGAAAGTGGAATAGTCAACCCAGGGGGGAAAAATTGAATCAGTGTGAAAGTTCCAGCTGATTCTTAGTGAAAATCCAGGCTGTCCTTCCATGTTTATCTTCCTGTGAATTTGTGCTCTAAACTTCCTAACTTCCTGTTCAAAACCTATCATCTGTTCCTGGAAATGCCACTTGTGCCTCTGTGATTATTAAGGGTGCATTTCCTCAGAGTCTCTAAGTTCTGCAAGGGAATTGGGAATCTAAACTGCCTCTGGGAAAGAACAGCCTAATGGAATTAAAGCATCTGGGTCAGGAACGGGAAGTCACTCAGTCACTTAGATCCTAATCCCAGCCGTGACTGTAATTTTCTGTGTGACTTTGAGAAAGTCAGTTAACCTTGAGAAGCACAGTTAATACCTCTGTGCTTCAATCTCTTTAATCCAAACACTGAGGGCAGCAGGGTTTCACCTGGGCAATGTTTTATAGATCTCAGGTAATTCCTATATTATAATAACTTTAAGTAAAAAGTGGTGGGAGAAACAAGATGATCTTAAACAAGCTTACCTCTTCCCCTCTGTCACATATACATAACATATACTTGTAATAACAACTGGTGAAAAAAACCAAGAAGTCTTTGCTTAGCTTATTGAGTTGATTTTTATCTTTTAAAGAGAAGATGTAAAGACTTTTTAAAGTCAGGATACTTAGTACTTAGAAATAGTTTATTTTGATTATAAAAGAGAAAATTTCCCCCAGATCTAATAATCCATGTGAAAACGGTAAAAATAATTTTAATATCTGCCCAAAGTAAAATCTAGATAATGAGCATTTTTTGGAGATGCTCCTCTGGAAAAATAGATTTCAAAGTTCCAGATTCAAAAGACCAAGTATAAAGTTTTGTGTGATTTGGGGCATGTTAATTAACCCTGCTGTGGCTCTGTTTCCTTATTTGCAAAAATATTGCCTTTACCAAGAAAGTGGGGAGGAATAATTAGGCCACACTTAGGCAAGGAGATCAAACCAGTCAATCTTAAGGGAGATCAACCCTGAATACTCAATGGAAGGACTGATGCTGAAGCTCCAATATTTTGTCATCTGATGGAACAGACGACTCACTGGAAAAGTCCCTAATGCTGGGAAAGATTAAGGGCAAAAGAGGAGGGTGTCAGAGGATGAGGTGGCTGGATGGCATCACCAATGCAATGATTATGAACTTGAGTAAACTCCAGAAGATGGTAAGGGACAGGGAGGGCTGGTGTGCTGCAGTCCATGGGTTTGCAGAGACTGGGCAACTGAACAACAATAACAACCTCATTTCCTTTTCTTCACTTGGAGACGTTACTACACAAATGTAAAACAGTATCATAGAATTTCATATCTGGTAAGTTCCTTAAAAACCACCTGTCTAAACCCTTCCTTTTATAGATACACGGAGTCTCAGAGAGATTGGTGACATGTCCAAGGACACAGAGGTGGCCAGGCCTTGCCTGGCCCTGTGCAGTGGGCTTCTGCCATACCGCTCGGCCTCCTGGCTTTGAAGGAGGCCATGCCACTCCAGAAGCAAACGGGAAGATTTCATGGCCAACCAGTACAACTGTCTCAGTTCTACAGGCCTGCGCATTTGTGTAGATGTTGCCAACCTTTTTATTTTAATACTCAAAATACATCAAGTATTACTATTTTTTGACAGTCAGCTAGAAAGCCCAGAAAGAGAAATTAATAGCTTGTAATTTTATAACACTTCATAACACTAACTATTAGGAAGAGTGATTTTGACACTTTTATATGATTAGCTATGGTTTATTGTAAATACTGCATTTGCTTAGCTAAAGTCTATCCATCCTTGATTTCTGCAGAGATGCCTCACCCACTTAAGATCGTAACACAAAGTTCACACACACACAAATGACAAAATATGCTCCTAAGGGAGAGCACCTAATTGGTATGGGTTTCTTTTAGGGCATATTTTGCCTATCTCATTAGCCACTGGGAGGGACCCTTGAGTACAGAATGGCCTGATCCTCTGCTTACATTTGATTTATCCACCCTGAGTCAAGCTAATAGTTTGTAAAGATGCTCCCTAGCGTTCGGATTCTTATACCATCAAATGTCTGCACTCACTCTGTATCCCACCAAAATTAGGAATGTATGTAACCTTTTCAACTTTCAATTTCCAACTTCTAAATTTTTTAAGTAACAAAAAAATAGCTGACCACTCATCTCCATTATTTCATAAATGAAAGGACTATTTAAACAAAAGAATCACATTCTCAAAATAAACCTTTATATTAAATACTTAGAACCCTAACCACCTTATTTGACAATTAAACAGTGACAACTTCATCACAGAAAATCATCAGATGAAGTGTATTTCAGAAGTTTAATGGACTGAGATCTTAAGTGTACTGGACAAAATCCATTTACATTATCTGTTTTACTTTCTAGTTCTTCAAAACCAGAGGTCACTGAATTACCTGGTTGTAATATACAACAAATGCAGATGTCTGAGCTATACTCCAGATCTTTTAGGGGTGAGAACTTCAGCTATCTTGAGTGTGATCTTGTGGAATGGCAGGAGTACAAGAAGCCAACCAAAACCACTTCAGAACATTTCAAGTCTCCGTGTCCTGACATTTCATTGGTCCTGCCCAACATCAACAAGATAAGAAAATATGCTCTCCCTACTCTTGTGGGAGGCACTGCCTGAATGTCTTGAATTCTATAACAAGGAAGGGAATAAAGGATTGGAACATAATCCAGTCTACAGCTTAATATCTGAAAACTCACCATGCTACACAAATAATGATGACCTACCTCGTTATCCAGGCAAGTAATCAAGGATTCTATTCTTCTTAATAACAATTTCCTTAGAAGTGTCTGCAGAGACAGATGCACATAATAGCAGGCCTACAGGTTGGTTTTCATCTTAAGAAGCAGGTAGTCTATCACAGTTTACAGCAAAACAAGGTTTGCCTTTTATTTTTCCTTTTAATAATTTAAATGTTAAGTCCTTCATAATATGCATTCTACCATCTTATTATTTTGAAAAACTTCTCAAGGTCAGACTTGTCATAGATCTGCTGTGTAAAATGTAAGAGCAGTTTATCCATCTGTTTTACTTCATTGTCTAAGGCAGTGCTTCATTAATCTAGTTCTCAGCAGAACCTAGGCACTGGTGTTTTTTAAAAGCACCTCCAGGTGACTCAAAAGTGTAGCTATGGTTGAAAACCATTGGCTGGAGCCTTTGACCCATGCTTGATTAACAACACCACAAAGAAGTTGTACCATACACTAAATCTTCTGCCAGAAGAAACTACAGAGCCAGTTTGCAAGATAGTCTGTAAAATTTCCTCTGCAGTCCACTCAGACCAGTAGCATCATCTGGAAGCTTGTGAGAAATGCAGACTCTCGGGCCTCCTACAGACCTACTAATTCAGGAAATTATAGTTTAAAAGATCTCCAGGTTATTCATATTCGCATTAAAGTCCACAAAGCACTGCTGAAAACCCGAAAGTCTAATTAGGCCAAACAAATCAATTTCCCTGTAGAACAATTTCTTTTTATCAAATTCTTAAAATTCAAGTCCAGGATTCATCATCAAGAATGTTACAGGTGAATGAATTGCTATAGTGGGATATGTATGTAATATAGTATACTGATATGTAATGTAGTATACTGATAACATGTTGAATTGCTCAGTTGTGTCTGACTCTTTGTGACTCCATGAACTGTAGCCCACCAGGCTTCTCTGTCCTTGGGATTTTCCTGGCAAGAATATTGAAGTGGGTTGACATTTCCTCCTTCAGTGGCTCATCCTGACCCAAGGACCAAACCAGCACCTCCTGTGTCTCCTCAATTGCAGGTGGATTCTTTACCACTGAGCCACATTATAGGGACTTCCCCTATAATAATATAATAAAATGTAGTGAATATAATATATTCTTCCTTTCCAAATAAATTTATTTGCAGAAGTTCAGTTCAGTTCACTTCAGTCGCTCAGTCATGTCTGATTCTTTGCGACCCATAGACTGCAGCACATCAGGCCTCCTTGTCCATCACCAACTCCTGGAGTTTACTCAAACTCATGTCCATTGAGTCAGTGATGCCATCCAACCATCTCATCCTCTGTCGTCCCCTTCTCCTCTCACCTTCAATCTTTGCCAGCATCAGGGTCTTTTCAAATGAGTCAGTTCTTTGCATTAGGAGGCCGAAGTATTGGAATTTCAGCTTCAGCATCAGTCCTTCCACTGAACATTCAGGACTGATCTCCTTTAGGATGGACTGTTTGGACCTCCTTGCTGTCCAAGGGACTCTCAAGGGTTTTTTCCAACACCACAGTTCAAAAAACATCAATTCTTTGGCACTCAGCTTTCTTTATAGTCCAACTCTCATATCCATACCTGACTACTGGAAAAACCATAGCCTTGACTAGATGCACCTTTGTTGGCAAAGTAATGTCTCTGGTTTTTAATATGCTGTCTAGTTTCTTCATAGCTTTTCTTCCAAGGAGTAAGGGTCTTTTTATTTCATGTCACCATTTGGGAGCCCACAAAATAGTCTGCCACTGTTTCTCCATCTATTTCCCATGAAGTGATGGGACCGGATGCCATGATGTTTGTTTTCTGAATGTTGAGCTTTAAGCCAACTTTTTCACTCTCCTCTTTCACTTTCATCAAGACGCTCTTTAGTTATTCTTCGCTTTCTGCCATAAAAGTGGTATCATCTGCATATCTGAGGTTATTGATATTTCTCCCAGCAATCTGGAAGATTTGCAGTGGGAACCCCTAAATTGTGTAAGGAGTAGAGGGACTGTTCAACTATCGAACACAGTGGTACTTTGTTACCACTTTATTCATTGTAGTGGAGATAAAATAGATAGGATGTGGTCCTTGCCTTTTGGCTACTTATTCTAATAAGGGATACTGACAAGTAAACAACTAACCAGAACTCAATGTGATCTAAACTCCTAAACTAAATGGAGTCCAGATCCCCTGGACTGGGTTAAAATTCTATTCCTAACTGGGTACTTTTAAGCAAAAGAACTTAACTTTTCTGTCTCAGTTTTCTTATCTATGAAACAAAAATAATAAAATAGAAACAAAACCCTAAACTAGAAATACAGCAATGTGTTCAGGGCAGTGACTCTCAAATGATAGTGCTCATTAGAATCACCTGGAAGACTTGTTTAGCCACAGATTGCCCCAACCTTTGCATTTTCCTGGAAGTCTGTGGTGGAACCTCCGAATTCCTATATCTAACAAGTTTGCTGCTCATCTCAGGAATCACACTTTGAGAACCACTGGGCTATGGAAAAAGATTCAAAAGAACAGAATGCTAGGATTCAGGTGGGTGGCCAAGGACGAGTCAAATGCTGAAAGGCAGAGGAGAGAGAGGAAAAGTCCTGGCTGACACAGTCATCAGTGTGGAGCATACCTGAAGGTCGGTGGAAAGCCTGCTATGACTGGAGTTCAGGATATGTGAAAGAAGGAACAGATAAGACTGGAAAAATGGGTCGGGGCCAATTCATGGAGCATCTAAGGACGGCAGCAAAGGAGTCTGAATTTTATTCTGCATGCAGTAGGATTGCAAGAGGGTGTTTAGGGATTAAAAAAATTTTTTTAAGATATGGTCCAAATTTTCCTCTAGGATAATAGTTTAGGTAGCAGTGAGGAGGATGGACTAGTGGGAATCAGGAGAGCAGGCAAGGGGTCACCCCAATGATGAAGGAGAATGATCCATCAATAGGGCTGCTGCCGGAACAGCAGGAGCCCGTCGTACTTCTGGGAAGCACTAGGAGAGCCCACGATTGTAGAGAGACAGAAAAGAAGGAGGGTAATTCATTCAACATGTATCACTGAGCTCTTGTTATATTCCAAGCACTGTGCCAGGCACAGAGGAAATAGCAATGAACGAGACAGACAAGGTTTTTACCTTCATGAAACTCTTGGACTAGCAGGGAAAATAAGGCATGGCAGTGAGGCCAGCAAAGAAAAGAAACCATGGACAATGTATGTAAATGTCAGCGCTGTGGATGGGGCTGGTTGCCTCACCCAGACTGGAGAGTGAAGGAAGGTTTCTGGAGGAAGGAAACACGTAAGTGTAAATTACCTGAACTGGCCAAAATGCTTAACAGGGCCCACGAGACCCTGCATGGTCTGGACCCTCCCCTATTTTCAGCTTATGACAAGCTATTGTTTCTCTTACTCTTCATGCTCTGCAACTGAACCTCTTTCAATTCTTGTTAGCCTCAGGACCTTTGTACACACTTTTCTCTTGGCTTGGAATTTTCTTCCCTCTCATCTCAGGAATTATTCTATGACGTTTAGCTTAAATATTACTTCCATAAAGGTTTTTCTGTGCCCCCAACATTAGACTATGGTCCCTGTTTACTCTCTAGAATCTTCCTGTGTTTCAGTTTCCTAAGCCCACGTGGCTCAGCAGTATAAAGAATCTGCCTGCCAATGCAGGGGACACAAGAGATACGGGTTTGGTTCCTGAGTCAGGAAGATCTCCTGGAGGAGGAAATGGCAACTCACTCTAGTATTCTCACCTGGAAAATCCCATGAGCAGAAGAGCCTGGTGAGCTACAATCCATGGAGTTGCAAAGAGTCAGACACAATTTAGTGACTAAACAAAACATTATCACACTGGTAATTAATGCATTAGTTGAGGATAATTTGCTTCACATATGTATCCCTTATTAGATTATAAGGTCTGTGGGACACTTGTGTCTTTTCTATACCTGTAGTGTGAGTTCTTAACACAGTGGCTGGAACATAGTAAGTATTCAGTATTTTACTTTATAAATGAAAACCAAGAACTAAAAGATAAAATGGAATAGTTAGGCAAAGGGAATGAGAAGGCAAGGAACAGTCAGCATGGGCCCTGAGGGAGAACAGAGCACTCCTCATTAAAGGAGCTACATGGAGACCACTGGGGTTGGGTTCTAGGCAGAGAGAGAGAAGAGAGGCCTGAAGGGGCAGTCAATGGGAAAACACGGAAGGGGTATGAAACCAGGGAATCTTGCACCAAATTTATGTTTCTAAAAGAGCATACTGGTTGCTTGGGCTTCCCAAGTGGCTCAGATGTAAAGAATCTGCCTGCCAAGCTGAAGATGCAGGTTTGATCCCTGAGTCAGGAAGATCCCCTGGAGAGGGAATGGCTACCCACTCAAATATTCTTGCCTGGAACATCCCATGGGCAGAGGAGCCTGGTGGGCTACAGTCCATGGGGTCGCAAAGAATCAGACATAACTTATCAACTAAACAACAACAACTGGTTGCTTGTGACTTCTCCTGCTCTGGTGAGTGGGAGTGAATAATAGTATCATTGGGAGGATTCTCCAAGAGTCCAGATGCTAGTAACCCTAGGGTAATGAGGTAGCATACGAAGGGCAAGATAAAGACACTTGTGCAAGACGTTTAGGAGATGGTCCTGATAGAATTTGGTGGTGGATTGAATGTGTGGATAAAGGAGAGAAAAGATAGTCATGGGTGATATGTAGTTTTTGACTCATTTTATCATCAGTGGAATTTACTAAGATGGAAACAATGAAACTTCTGGGTGTTGAACAGCTCCTCCTAGCAATGACACAGAGTCTTAATTAACACACAGACAGTATGAGGCTGAGACTCAGGCAAACATACCGTTACAGAACTATGGCCACCTGAGGGACCTTAGAGACCCTTCCAAAAGACAGTTCTGTTGCTAAAAATGTTTGATTACTGCTGTGCTATGCCATGATGCCAATATCCCTACACCTGGTAGACTGATAGTGATATACAATCCCAATTTGCTCAGTGAAGTATATCAGTGTGATTATAGATTTCTACTCTATATGCAGAAGTGGAGATTTTTCTTCTTAATCAGAGGCTGGCAAAATTTTCCTATAAATTTTTCTATAAAGGTAAACATTTTATAAACATTTTAGTTTTAGTAAACATTTAGTAAACACTTCATACTTTGTAAATGATATAATCTTGGCTGGAACTCTTTTACTCGGCCATTATATCTCAAAAGCAGCCACGGACAATGTGCAAAAACGTGAACGTGGCTGTGCTTCAATATGAATTTGTGGACAGAGAGTTTTGAATTTCATATAATTTTCACATATCTCAAAAAAATCCTCCTTTTGAGTTTTTCAACTAATTAAAAATACACACAAAAAAATACAAAAAAATAAAAATAAAAATACAGAAACCATTCTTAGTTCACAGGATGTACAACTATAGGATGTGTCCCATGGACTGAAGTTCATGGATTTCTACTCTAAATAAAGGATTTTTCCATAGAGATACAGAGTTACAAATATAGGTAGAGGACAGCAAGGTTTAATGCCATGTGGTGCTCTCTTGTAATCCAATGCGGCAAAGGGGGAAATATTCCTAGCCCTCAAAAGAAATGAAAGTCTCATGATTCCAGGCAGTTGTGAGCTGCCGAAAGAAGAGAAGGAAAGGTGGGACAATTCCCTTTTGTCTGTTAGCAGCAGATCTCAGTGGCTCTACTAGGGAGTGCCTTAGGCTGCCAGATGTGGTTCTGACTCATATTCTTTTTCCTACTCAGAACCCAGGTACATCAAGTCAACCAGACCTAGTAACTCATCAGTTCTTTTAAGATATAAAGCTAAATACTGATCACAGTCTTAGTTTCCATGTATATCACCGGTTGTTGTCATTCAGTACCCAGTCATGTCCAACTCTTCGTGACCACATGGACTGCAAAACACCAGGCTGCCCTGTCCCTCACCGTGGTACCTAAATTCAAACCTCTGCATTATCATCAAGTTGGGTAAGCTAGCCTTATTAAAGACTGACAGACTTCAATGACATCAGGAACAATACAAAGATTAAAGAAAGGTGCTGTCATTACAAAAGGACATTTGCTTAGGGAACTTCGAGTTGCGTCTAATTCTCCCTAGATCTCCTAGCAAAACAGTCAAACTCTAAAGGCTTTCCACAGACTGCATCTGTGTGTGCTAAGCTGTTCCAGCTGTGTCTGACTCTCTGCGACCCTGTGGACTATAGTCCGTCAGGCTCCTCTGTCTATGGGGATTTTCCAGGCAAGAATACTGCAGTGGGTTGCCATTTCCAACTCCAGGGGATCTTCCCAAGCCAGGGAGCGAACATGCATCTCTTATGTCTCCTGCATTGGCAGGCGGGTTCTTTACCACTAGAGCTATCTGGGAAGCCCTGTCCACAGACTTAGAATATGTTATCATCAAGCTGGATAAACATACTGTCATATATGATCATTAATCGTCTTTTTATAAATAAATTATAATTTATATGTATATAATTATCTACTCAACGTGTTTAACTTCTGGACTATGAACTACTTGAGGCTATGGATCTTATCTTGTTCATCTCTGAATTATCAGTGTCTACCATAATTACTATCACATATTTAACCTCATAAATGTTGGTTGAATAAGTTCATTAAAATGTCATTATATTATTAAAATTGTTTGTAGGTGGAAAAAGGAATATGTGCTTTTGTTCCAAATTAGAAAGCCTCATCTTAAAATCGACACTGAGGAATATACTTTGTGAATGCATCTCTCTGTAAGAATGCTCTGGAGAGTAAGGAAGTCTGTCATAAAATAAAGGCATAGAATTACTTGCTTATTTACCTGAGGACCAAGTGGGATTTTACTCATTAAGTACCCCCTGGGGAAACACTGCTGGATCTGCTTACCCAATAGGTAAGTCCCACCCCACTTCTCTCCTCTGTTGCCATCTTTCGCAGCATAAACTGAAAAATGTGGAAATACACTTTCTCAGTATTCTCTGTAGCAAAGAAGGCCATATGACCATGTTATGGCCAAAGAGCTGTAACCTGAAGTCTCCCAGGGGTTCCTGGGAAATTTATGTGTATTCCTGACAGAGAGTCTGATAACTGGCACCAGTTTTCCCTCTTCTTCCTGCTTTCAATGTGGGGTAGTGGGAACTTATTAGCACCCATGAGTGTAAGACTAGAAGAATTGCAATGCATGTTCTGACATCTTTGAACTGATTAACTGAAGCCTGAATCTTTCTACCTCCAGGCTTCTTATATTAGAAAATGTAACCAGATTTATTAAACCATTGATGGATAATATCTTTTCTTGCAAATGAACATATGCCTAACAAAACCTACTTTACAAGATAAAAATTTGTAAGCACCAATTCAGTAATCTCCAAATGTTATAGTTCAGTTCAATCTCTCAGTCGTGTCCAGCTCTTTGCAACCCCATGAGCTGCAGCACACAACACAGTCACCAACTAGTATCTTATTACTTTCCATTTAACTGAAGATTATTTGGAAGGTTTCTTTTAAAACTTCTGGCCCTCTGGGTCTATAGCTATTTAAACCATCAATATTTACTGGGTTTTTTGACACCTCTTTGCCCTTTCTCTGAGCATTGAACTCTCAAGAAAATCTTAATTTCTTCTACTCAACAATCTGAAGCACAAAATTATTAATATTCTGCAATTGTTTCCCTCTTAAATGATGTGAATTTAATCTTATTTATTCAGTTTATTTATGACATATTTCTAAAAGAGATACAAGCTACTTACTTTTTAAAAGATTTATGCAGAAGACTGACATCAATAAGATGGAAAAATTGTAAGCACTACACCCTCATTCTCTCACAATATTAAACAAACAACAACTTACAAACCAAAACAGCTTTGCAAGAATTCTAGAAACCAGTTAAAAAGTTGCAACAAGCAAATGCCTAACCGAGAAAATGGCACACTTAAAATGGAAGGAAATTGTACGGCACTTCTGTTCACTCTTGCCCCACTTCCTGCTCATGGCAGTGTGGTGTGTTGGGAGGAAAGTGACCAATTCCTGGTTGCTCCCTTGGGACAGCAAGGAAAGAGTGGAGCTTGCTTGCAATGTTCTGGATTGTGTGGGAGATGCCTGGAGTTCTGGTTTCTTTCTCATATTACTTGGAGCACAGATGGGAATTCTGGCTTAGTTTGGGTATTATGTTGGAGGTCTCTGGAAGCAGTGGTGGGCCTGAGAGCTGCAAGAAGACTGCAGAACTGTAGACTCAGTGAAATTGTAAATGAATGAAGGGATACTAAAACAAACTTTACAGAAATAAAAATTATTATGAGAACAGTATAAACAATTGCCTACCAACAAATTGAACACTCTAGGTGAAATGGGCAAGTTTTTAGAACCATAAAACCTACGAAGACTGAATTATGAAGAAATAAAAAGTCTGAATACCCAAAACTAGTTAGGAGATTGAATCAGTAATCAGAAAACTTCCCAAAAAGAAATGTTCAGGCCCAGAAAACTTCACTTGTGAAGTCCACCAAACAGTTAAAGAAGAATTAATACTAATTCTCTGAACACAAACTCTTCCTAAAAACTGAAGAGGAGGGATCAATACCACACTCATTTTATGATGTCAGCATTATACTGACACCAAATCCTGACAAAGACATTAGGAGAAAAAATTACAGACCAGTATCTTTGATGAATACTGCTGCTAAAATCCTCAAGAAAATATCGAGAAAATTTAATAGGACATTTTAAAGCCTTACACACTATGACCAAGTGGATTTACTCCTTGAATGCAAGAAGGGTTCATCATACAAACATTCATCAGTTGAATATACCACACTAACAGAATAAAGGGAGGAACCCATGATCATTTCAATTAATGCAGAAAAAGCATTTGACAAAATTTGACACCTTTTCATAATAGAAAGATGTAACAAACTGGGAATCAAAGTAACATGATAAATGACACATATGAAAAGCCCAGAGCTAATATCATACTTAATGGTGAAAAGCTGAGAGCTTTACCTCTAAGATCAGGAATAGGATAGGAGTGTTTACTTTCATGACTTTGATTCAACACAGTACTGGCAGTTGGAGAAGGCAATGGCAACACCCTCCAGTACTCTTGCCTGGGAAATCCCATGGATGGAGGAGCCTGGTGGGCTACAGTTCATGAGGTTGCGAGGAGTCGGACACAACTGAGTGATTTCACTTTTCATTTTCATGCATTGGAGAAGGAAATGGCAACCCACTCCAGCATTCATGCCTGGAGAATCCCTGGGACGGCGGAGCCTGGTGGGCTGCTGTCTACGGGGTCAACTTAGCAGCAGCAGCAGCAGTACTAGCAGTCCTAGCCAGAGCAATTAGGCAAGAAAGAGAAATAAAAGGCATCAAATGGGAAAGATAGAAGTAAAATTATCTCTGTTCACAAATAATATGATTTTATATTTGCCTGGAAAATCCCATGGATGGAGGAACCTGGTAGGCTGCAGTCCATGGGGTCACTAAGAGTCGGACACAACTGAGCGACTTGACTTTATTGTTTCACTTTCATGCATTGGAGAAGGAAATGGTAGCCCTCTCCAGTGTTCTTGCCTGGAGAATCCCAGCGCTGGGGGAGGCTGGTGGGCTGCCGTCTATGGGGTCG